>JABXWE010009465.1:0-62996 GCA_014611495.1 Limonius californicus | reverse complement strand
TGCTTTGTTGGAGTAACCCAAAGATTAAAATTCTTGTCATTCAGGTAGTAGATGTCCAAAATAGTAACTGTATATATCTAACTCCGTTGTTCATATCTTTTAAATAGCTTTAAAAGCCGAATATTATCTTACTAACAGATGCGGCCTCCCACCCTTTCGTGTTTCGCTTCTAAAATTTTAAGGTATTGTCTCACAGAAACGGAACAGTAACCCGCCTGCCTTATCAACACTGCACAAGTTGTTATTAATTGTTTTCAAAGTGTCTTTAGCATTCCTGACTTCTTTAGAAGTGTATCTGGACGTATAGGTAAGTTTGAGCAAATCTGTTATTGTTATATGTATTATACATTTTAAATAATATTATGATATTATGGACGATAGAATGAGCCGGACCAAGGCGTATTGTCACAACCTATATACGAATAATAAGCCTATTGAGGAGATGCTGGAAATCTTCCCGTGCTTAAAATGGCCGGATCAAGTAAGAGAAACCGTCTTGAAAATGGAATACTGATTTTAACGCATATTTCTTTTTAGCTAATAAAAGACTGTGAACGGTTTTATAAAAAAAATATCCAAGTGGAGATAAGCAGCTTCTTTACAGAAGAGCGGAAATTGAAGATTATGATCATGTTGGGTGATGCCAAATACCAAGAAAAATATAAAAAAGTGGACCAAGGAAACCACGTAAATCTCCGTGGTATGTACAATATCGCAATAGTAACGACACAGCATACAATCTCCATTTTGTTTTTTCAGATATTCAGAGAGAATCGTTTCTTGTTTTGTTGCCACTACTATTTGAGGAAGACGCTCTACAGCTGATTAAACACGTAAGTTTGCAACCACACAATACCCTCTCAAATACCAAACGTGAAAAATTTTGTAGATTAGTTACGAGATAGAGGTTAAATTAACTTGTTTCTGTAAAATTCGGAATTAAAAAACAAATGGTTAGCAAAAAATTGAGTGGTGGTCGTGAATGTCATACCAGATCAGAAGTTTGCATTAAATTTATTGACATTTCATGTCTCATTTTGCTTGTAACCAATTTGATTCAAGCCCTATTTCGTAAGAAATCTAAAATTGTCAATAATATTTTTGGCATGAAAAATAAAACTGTTTATCTTTTTATTAATTGTTCTTATAATTTCAGGAACCCGGAATACTTCCTTGTATTGTGCCGGCAACGACAGATAGCAACGCTTGGTTTGCCACAGGCACGGGATTTTATGTGTGTGTGTGGGAAACATGAAGATCTGCCAAACAGACATTTACTTCAGTTGTAGAAGCGATTTTGGCAGTGATTTTCTTGATTAATTTAGAATACCCCAAAGGGACAAAAAAAAACTTTATGTTTTCTTGGCTCCAATGTGTGCCAACTGGAGGAGCCGCTTGTACAATACAGAGCACAAATAGCGATAGTTTTAAACAAATTGTTGTAATGGTTGTTTGTAAATAAATATAAGATTATTTTATATTTCTTTTTTTAACTAAATGAAAAAATATACCTCAGAGTGTTGTATTCTACCCTAAGGTAGATTTGTTAAAATTATTGAAGGTAGAAATTTATTCTCAATGGCATATTATATTTACCTAAACGAAAAATTTTATACCTTTTAGAGAAGCATTTTAAACTTCCTTGAAGGTGAAAAATATACCTCAGAGTGTTGTATTCTACCCTAACGTAGAATTGTTAGAATTATTGAAGGTAGTAGTTTATTCTTAATAAGGCATATATATCTACCTAAACGAAAAATTTTATACCTTTTAGAGAAGCATTTTTAAATCGCTGAGGTTTATAAACCTACCTTGCAGTTATTTAAAAATACCTTTAGGTTGGTTTTTCTACCTCTAAGTTAGTTACGAATTCTTCCTTAACGCACGTGGTTGTACCTTTAAAGGTAGAATTTTATACCTTCACTTAAGGTATATTAAACATATGCTGAGGTAAAATAACTATATTCTACCTTACTATAAGGTATTTGCAAAACACCTTAAGGTGGGATATAACTAACACCTCTAGAAGTAGAATAACCTACTTTTAAAAATAACAGTGTAGCTGTAGGTAGTGTAGAAGTTTTTCACCGCCCACTTTTATCATATCTATTAGTACAATGGGCCATATGGCCTAAGTGCATAGAGATGCTTGGAAAACCGCGTCCTAGATCTCGCTCTTTCAAAGCAAGCAAGCAAGCAAGCATCCCTGTTGCTTTATTGTTTTTCACTTTTTCCATCACTGCTTCTATTTAATATTTACAAATAGGTGGGATATCTTCGGTATAGTGTCTTATTAACGTCTTTCTACCTCTAGGACTATTTTGTATTTCTTTTATTTCTGGTGTTTTAGATGAGTACAAATTTTGGTAGAATTGTTCTACTGTTCTTTCATTTATTATTTGCCCTATGTCATCCATTATGCTTATTATTTCTCTTCTTCCTTCACTTATTCATTTCTTAAATATTTTCGGGCCTTTGTTTTCTTCAATTATTTCTTGAACAATTCTTTCGTTATATTGTTTCACATTATTTCTTACCCTTCTTCTAATTTGTTTGTTTAATTCTTTAGTTCTTCTTCTGTCATATTTATTTTTTCTGTATTTCTCGTACTTATTAGTTTCTTCGTCTTCTGTTATCTTACTTGATTTTTGTTTCTTTGCCACTCTTTTAAGTACTTCCTTTGCAGCCCCTACCAGTTTTTCTGTTAAATGTTGATTTAGTTTGTCAATATCGGTTTCGTGATTCATGTCTTTAAAGTACAACGTCTCTATTCAAGATGAATCGAGACTTTCACGTAAATATAAAACGATAATTTAAATAAACTTAAATAACAGGAAAACAAATAAATCTGTCCAACTTTTTCTGAGACTCTTTTGGGGAGTTACGCCAGCTTATATGTGGCAGTAAAATTTGGAAGTTTGTGTGCGTTGTAAATTACAGCTAACCACACCTAACAAAAAACTCGTTAATAATTTTACGTTTTTGTTAATGCGCAAAGGTCACTTATAAAGCCTATAATAATTTAGAAATATTTCAGAACATTCAAACTCACAGTTATAGGTAAAATATGGTACTAACTCCCGCGCAACTCCTCCTTCTCGGTGACGTCTGACATGATCTTGGCATGTTTTATTCTCTTTTATTGTGCTCAGCAACAAGTTGGATGCGAGCATTTACTCTTTAAGGTTGTTAAATCGAGATTTATTTCTTCTTCATCGTCTTTTCCGTATTTCTATATTCTTCTTCTTGTACTATATATTGCAGCAACTTATAAGATACCTCCAACAAGTGTGTAGTTGTTTATCAATATGGTGCATTTCCACTGATATCAGGAGAGCCGTTAAAAAGAAAATTATATTCAGTATTTAGTTGATAAAATTTGCATCACTGACTGATTATATACGTTTTTGCGAGCTTTAACAAGAATCCAATACTTAACTTGCTTTATTTGTTAACTGATAAAATCGACACTAGATTAAAAAGTTCAGATATACTGTTAATAATAATTAACCATTACAGTCAAATAATAAGGCCTGTTACACAATCGTTTGTAAAATCAGTTATTTCTAACTTTGCTAGCTATAGGAACGAACAATCGTGGTATTAGAGCCAATTAGACGGAAGAAATTATGGAGGAAGCTCTGCAACTGTTAACAGAAGGATATGATCAAGAATTAGTAGAGCAGCGTAGTGGAATTCCTCGTCCAACCTTGAGAAACCAGCTTAAGTCGGGATCATCAAAAAGATCATTTGGAGCAAAACCAGTCTTAAGTCTCCAACGAGAAATTGACTTATAAGAAAAGGTCTTACATAAGTTGTGCTGCAAAAGGGTTACGCCGCAGTATTTTTAAATTTTATGAAAAATTTGGTGTCCCCCATAGGTTTAATAAAGACAAATAGTTAGCTAATAAAGGGTGGTATTGAGAATTTTTAAAAGGGCACCCGAAGATATACCAACGAAGAGAGCAACAAATTACTCCTGCCTGCGCTCAAAAGCTGAATGCTTTTATTATTGGGGATTACTTCGACAAACTGGAAAATCTAGTGAAAAGAACTGGTTCAAAACATCACCAAGTAAAAATACATTACATGGACGAAAAAGGCTGCAGGCTAACGCTGCGTCTTCAACAGCGTGTGTTGGCAGAAAAAGAAATAAAAAGGGTGCATTTGGTTGTAACGGAGCACGCTGAAAATGTAACAGTTGTCGCCTCTGCAAATGCACTTGGGTATGTCATACCTCCAATGCCAACACTTAAAGGGCAGAAGATGAAACCGGTTTATTCTGATCGTCTGCCAGCAGGGTCAGATGTTCGCATGGCGCCAAAAGGTAGCATGACAACCGAGATATTTTTAAAATGGATTGAACATTTTCCTACATATATGACCGTTATCCCTAGAAATTTAAATTTTTGGTGGTGCTTTGAGCCACCTAGATGTAACAATTGCTGGTAAGGCAGAATCTTTAGACATTGAATTACTTTGTTTCCCTAGCAATACAGCTCATGATCTTCAGCCTATGGACAAGTCAGTGTTTCGCTCATATCAATCCCATTGGGACCAAGAACTACTGGATTACTGGGATCAACATCCTGACAGAAGAAGAAGATGAATCTTTAGGTGTCTTTATCCCTGTATGGAGCAAATGTATGACTATCAACAATATTTGCAAAGGATTTAGACGCGCTGGAATTTATCCAAGTAACAAACATGCCCCACCAAGTCTCGTAGCCAGTCGTCGTGAGGATGAAAACAATTGAAATTTATATGAAAATGGAAGAAATAATGTTAGTGTAAGACAAGAGAAAGTGAAAGAGTGGAATTAAGAAGATGAGATTCTTTTGGCCGATCTACGAGGAACACACTACAACTCTTTTTGAAGTTCGGGTTTCACCGGAAAAGTAGTCTAAAAAACCATCAACTCGCAAGACGGCATTCAATTATCGAGCGCAATAAGTAAAAAGACACGTGCTTCTTGAGCACTTTTCCGAAAAGAGAGACATTAAGCCATGGAGGCGATTGTCTAACTTACCAAATACCAGCAGCGCTGCAGCTAGTGCAACGTATTTGTGTATATTGTGCAATGATGACTTTGGCTGATATGAAATCATGCCAATCCTGTGGCAAATGGGTACATGGACAATGCGTTGGTATAACTGTTGATGATAAAGACGCTTTCATTTGTCCGGAGTGCATGCCTTAAGTTTACTTAATTTTTATTGTTTGCCGGTCGGCCTTATTACCTGTCGTTGTTATACAATGCCGACCTTAATAACTATCTGGGATATTTTGAAACAAATTTTGTTTGACATTTAACGTAGTTGTTTAGAAGTTTAATCATAGTGAAAGTTGTCAAATATACTTGAATTGATTAAGAGCATTATCGAGCTTTTTACAATTTTACGCTTGGCTTAAGCCGCAAAAAATGTTTGGAGGAAATCAATCGAGTGTTTTGTGACAAGTCGTGGTCCTTAGCTACCTTAAAGCGGTGGTACAATGAATTTCAACGTGGTCGACTTTCCTTAAATGGCAACTTTCGAGCTCCTAAGCCAAAAATTGCGGTTACCGAAAAGAATATTGGTTTTGTACGAAAAATGATTGAAGAGGACCTCTTGCCAGGAGTATTCAAGCTACTTTCAAGATTGGCGTGCAAGCAATTGACACCATTTTTCATAAACATTTCATGGTACGTAAGCTTTGTGCCCGTTGGATTCCCCACAATTTGACTACTGTTCAAAAAGAAAACCGTGTTGCATGGTACAGATCTACACTGGATCGCTTTGACAATGGTTTCATTTGGTGTACAACATTATTACCGGTGATGAAACGTGGGTATACTGCTACGATCCCGAAAGAAAGCAACGAATCGGCTCTAACAAAAGTTGTTCGTGGAAAAAGCCGAAACAAAAGATGGTCGCCGCATTTTTTTGAATTACTTGACATGTTTCCATTACAGCACTGGAGGATCGTCGTACTGTTAATGCTGAATGGTGCACTACAGTTTGTTTGCCTCAAGTTCTCCAAAATGTTCGCGTAAAATGTCCCAAGAGGAAGGATCATCTTGCATCAAGATAACGCTCGGCCGCACACTGGTGTGTATTTGAATGCCCAAAATATTGAAATAATGAAACATTCGCTCTATGGTCCAGACTTGGTACCTAATAATTTCTTTTTATTTCCGCGTGTAAAGAGTAAGTTACGGGGTTTACGTTTTAAATCGGCCGAACAAGCGTTTGACGCATTTATGAAAATAAAAATGACATAGGTCACCTAACGCGGGAAGTTTGGAGAAACTGTTTTGAAGATTGGTTTTCAAAATGCATTAACTGTGGAGGGGAGTACTTTGAAAAATTATTATTAAATGTTTTTTGCCAATAAATTGTGTATTACTTTACTAGACTCAGCAGAAAGAGAACAGCCCTCGTATAATACGTATAAGCTAATTTCTGATGTAGTATAATTGTTTAATTAATTGTAGTTTTCCTATGATACCAAAAATACATGTATTTTTATACAGTGTGTATTAACAGAATAATAGTAGCGTTGGATCTATAGAACTAAAGAGTTTGACATAAAAAAGAATACATTTAAAAAAGGTTAAGAATTCGAACTCCCGAAGTTCGCTTCACAAATCAGATGCTCACCCATTGACCCACGCCGACGTCATTCGCGCGTCAGTTTAGGCGGTATTGATTAACGACAGCCTTTTTTTTTGTCCCTCTGCTGGGCATCGGCCTCTTCTCTGCCATGCGTTTCTCCTCGTTCGGATTCGATCTTAAACTGTAGTTCCCCAGTGTTTCTGCCTCAGTGCTGAGGCAGTATTACTACACCACATTTGAAATAAATTCGGAATTAATCCTCTAATTTGGTATTGTAAAAATAAAAAGTAGGCGAAATCGTTGTTTAATTATCCCCTTTCGTGTACGGCCTATTGCGGATAAGCTTTGCAACTTAAGGAGCAGGAAATTGAAGAATTCCATAAACGTATGGAATTTTCTTAGTATTCTTAGTATATATATTCAAAGTCAGCACATGGTATATTCTTACTAAAAGCTTATTTTATTCATCATCTTCATTTATTGATCCATTTAATTTTCAGTTATATTGTCTCCCAAGTATTGAATATGATTAAAAGTGTTAATCAGAAGTGTCTCATTTTGAGAAATTGGCGCCATTTTCTAGGTGTCTAAGTAAAGATTGTTTTATTTACAACTAACTATACCATAGTTGTAGAGGCCAGGAAAATCCATTATGGACAGAAAAACACATAAAAATCATCCGAATATTTTACCAAAATTTGAGCTCTGTTGTAATTACGATTCGCAAATAATCTAAATTTCCTGGCCGTGTCATTTCCCAACATGACATCAATTGGCTGCGAGATCATACGATATAACGCCTCTTGGCTTTTTCTTTTGGGGCTTTGTAAAGGAGTTTGTAATTGACGTGCTGAAGAAACACATTCATCTACTTACTGACGAGATTGGGCCGCAATTGTGAGAAAATTTAATTCAAGATTTGGCCAAAATAGTTGTAATTTGCAGGAACAACCGAGGGGACATTGCAGATATTATATTTCGGTCACAATTCCTATGTCTCCTCTTTACGTTAAATAAGTAATCTGCCAAGTTATTAAAAATTATATGTTTACGCAAAAAACCAAACGTCAAGTTCAAAATGGGACACTTTATATCTGCGCAGTGCATCTAAATTGATGTTGGGACATTGTTTACACTTTAGAATACCGTTGTTTTCGCCTTTTCGGTAATATATCTAAGCCCATAGTGTTGCCCTCTGTGTATAGACAATCCATTAAAGATCTAAATTGTGTTCACTATCTACTATGATTTTATTATTTATTGCAATATTATGCATTTTAGTTTTTCTCGGTCTACCTTTCAGGGCCTGCTGTATTACCTTTTTGGAGTAAATGTCAAATATCAGTACCTAGTAATAGTTCTTTACTTATTATACAAAAATTTGTATCCTCTAATATTCGGCCACGTGGCTTCTTGTGCTCATAGGTTTTTTCTCATTCCAAATTTATGTTTATATTTCTCTTCTTTTTAAGTTTTCAAGGTGTAAACATAATATTTTATGTTCTCTTCAACGTCTTGCATTGCCTTATAAACTCGACGACGGTGAATCTACAAGCACAGAATTGAGGGCAAACCATAAGCAATGTTTTTATTATATTATAAAATAATTAACAATATATTTTTTAAATGTTACTAGGAAGTGTTTGAGCATTGCTCATTGTGGAGGAACGTGTGTTCCTTTTGAACAACCACATCAATCAAAATTCAATCTGTTTGTGTTTATGTTAAATAAAGTAAAATGCTTTGATGGATCGAAAATAGGCGCAGTTATAACTGTCGCATTTCATAGTGAATCTATTTAACAGGCAGCAGTGTTAAATATTTATGTGTTCCAGTTTCTTAGGTATACAGGGTGATTACTTTATCTTGTAACAGGTAGGTAGGCTACACACATTACCGCTGTTCTTACTCCATACGTATCTTAGTAAACCTTACATTGTTCAAATACGAAAAAATCAAAGTAGTTGCGTTGGATGTACTAAGAAACTACCATGAAACTATTTACTAATAAATAAGATGCAGTTTTGCAATAGGTATATTTATAAGATTTATTTCTTATTATTTAATCAAAACAAGCACAGAGAAAGCAGTTATAGCATAAAAATATGTTGACATAACAATTAAATTAACAAGAAAAATAATTAAATAAAAACAGAGAGGAAAACATTAATTAATGACGTAATAAATTTTCAAACTGCCGTCCATCTTGCCGTTCACATGAGTCATTCCGCCGCAGAAGAAAATTTCTAACACGAGTTAGCATAATTCAATCATTGTTTCACGTAAATCTTCCTCAGTTTCGTAGACGTCGTGTGTTACTTAACCCACACAAAGAAATCCAACAGAATCAAGTCCGGACTACGTGGAGGCTAAGGATGAGTTGCAACTCTTGCAGTTTATCTGTTATGGGACGTTTCACCTTGGTAGTTTCCTACAATTCTATGAAAGTGGGCAGGTACTCGTAATTTTGAAACTACATACTCTTTCTAACATAAAGAGGAATGTCTTCTAAAAGTTGAGGAAAATCATTCTCTACAAAATTTAAATACATTTGGCCGTTTAAACTGCCCCCAAAGAAGTGGGGACCAACAATAAAGTTGTCAACGATACCATACTACACATTTACAGTAAAAATTCTGTTAAAGTGCACTTGCCGAATCCAATCTTGTAAATAGAAATTATAATTGTGTCTATTTACACGCCCATTGTTCCTAAAGGTCGCTTAGTCAGAAAATAGAATATTTCTTAAAAACAGTGAATCATTAGTAACTACGTTTCTTAAAAGTTGATCACTCGACGTGGGTAATCATTTTCAGTAAGGCACTAATGTGACGTGGTAAGGTTGAAACCGGTTTGCTTCTAAAATGTTAAATACTGAACTTTGGTTAAAGCCTACAGTTCTTGCAACTGCTCGTTAGCTTATATGGGGATTACCAGTTACTTGTTCGATGACTGCCTCTGCAGTTTCTAAAGTTGTGACATGTCGTTGTCTCACATTTGGCTTGGAAAACTACCAACATTGCCATAAATTTCTTTCCAAACGCCACATTATGTGACGGAAGACGTACCTTTGTGCATATCGTCGTACTGCTAAGTCCGTCCCGTTTTGCATTCTCCCAAAATCAACATCATATGCGTTTTCTCGCTATTAGAATACATTCAACCTAATTGTTATTACCACAAGAATTGTAACGATATTTTCGCCTAGGTTGTCCGCAACCCATTTCACTCTAGCTCCCTTCTCTCTTTGATAACATTTTGACTTACTACGCATGATTAATTTAGTTAAACAGGATTTCCGGTGATTGATTCTCTGCGTCTGACAGCAAACGAACGTGTCGTTGAATGTGGTTTCCCGTTAAAGTGTTTTACTTAGAGTTCATCTCAATTTTCTGGGAATATCATAGTTTATAACGTGATCTTGGTAGATAGTTTGATTACGTTATCGACAGTATTTGTCACTTTATATCAACGTTTCGTTTCTTTCTTGAATTTTTGTCGTGTCAATCGTAGTTCCGATTGGTAAGTTTCCTTTGTCTTTTAAATATAGCTGGCTTAACTTTTCCTTGCATTCGAAATTAGACAACTTGGGGACGGCGAAATTCGTCCGAAGAATTGGTGCCTTCTATGGTAAAAATCTGCTGGTTGCGAGAAACTAGAATTCGAAGTCATTCCTGCCGTGCAGCGAGAACACGTGCCGGACTCGAAGCTGTTTTAGGAATTTCCAGACAGATTAACAAGGGAAGTGCAAATTTATTTTTAATTCTGATAATTTCGGAGTCATTGTAAATAATCTTCTTTATTTGTATGGACTTATTTATATTTTGGGATAGATAAGAACTATGTTGTAATTGTACAGTGTGTTTCGAATTACTTTATTAGCGTAATTCATTGATATATTAGTTTGTACAAGTATTAGCGTACATACACGGGAATTTCACTGTATATACAGCGTGAGTCAACAGGAGCGGTAATATTGCGTTTTGTTCGGGTTTCACAGCGAATTTTTGTATTCTCTGATCTACGCTGTACTCCTCGAAAGGCCTTTCGCGAATAGAGTGTAGGACGCGGTTTAAGGGCGTTGGTTGGGTAGTGAAACGCAGTATTTTTACTGTAGCTCAGTCAGGTATTTTTGGGGCTGTATTGAGTGATTGCACTGTTAGTTGTGTACCGATACAGGTTACACTTATAATTATATTTATTATTGTTGCAAACTTGGGTTTACATTTACATACTACATATTTATTTATTTTTGCTCATATTAAATATTGTTGCTGCAATTGTGTTTGTTATTTATTGTTACCTATCATCGTTTCTGTAGTAACGTATTAAGTAAGTAATACACGGTGGGTACGGCTAACCAATCGACATCTGCGTTAATGGTAGGGTATTTTATTATTAGCCGTTGGCGCCCTCTTTTCCAGGAAATTAACATAAAGTTAATTAATATATTTATTCGAGATAAGCAGAGAATCGCCCATCTTCGATTGAGGTTCCGGGAGGCTATCATTAACAATTATTTACTTACTTAGTTAGAGATTATCAGCAAGCGTCACACGTTTTATTCAGAAAGCGAGCGCTCTACCAACTGAGCTACCACCACACTTATCTTATCTATTATTATTATTATTAAAATATAACTATGCATTTCAACAAAGTAAGGCAGCAAACAATTAACAGAATAAATTGTCTCTAAATGACCATTCTTTTACATATTGTAATTTTAGATATGGAAACACAAAAGAATTTCCACGGGGTGATATCGCGAGCTCTTGCAAGCCCTGAACATTTGCAAACGATCGTTAAAGGACTTCTGCAAATAAATTGATTTTTATCTAGTTGTGTGCGCTGTGGCCAAGTTCTAATTCATAATGTATAGTTGGTTTACAAATCATTTAAAATATTGGTCTTATAACATGTAATTGGTGGCAAATTCCATAGGATAACTTCACCTCCTGTAAAAGTTTTCTAAAAGAGGTAGTTAGTTCGTTGCTCCTACCCTGCTCTACAGCTTCAACGGTCTCCTTATTCTAAACCTATTTCTCTACCACTTCCAGTTTTACGTGTTACACTGCCAATGATTTTTAAATAAATATATGGCTTTGTTGTCAGCACTATAGAATTCAGTTTTAAGACATTGCAGCATCGTTAACCTCATCAACACACACACATCGTATTTCCTAAATCTCTTCACCATTTTCAGTTTTACCATCCCGGAAGTAAAACAACTATAAATAATTTTGTGTTTTTTACTAAAAGCCATTTTAGTTGATAGTAGCAACTCAATTAATCTTTATAATTTGACAATCAATTAATCTACAATAATTCTGACACTGTGATTAAGTCTTTATCGAAAACATTACTTTTCTTTCTTAAGACTACCTGTATCAAAAATCATATTGATCATACTATATAATTATAACGTCACACTAAAGTAAGTAGACTTATCGTAATCGTGTAACTGTTTAAATATTAATATGGTGCATTTATAACACATCTGGGCAGTCTTTTTCGCACGAAAGAGCAAGGCGAAATGTGAAATAATCTATTTCATCCATATCTCTGGTGGTGTTACTTATTTGATTCATTCTCTAAATCATCTTTTCTTCAACTAAAGATTGTTCGTTACTCTCATAACGACATTTCTTACTGCATCGGTGGATTCTTCCTGAAACTAATATCGGAGTAAAATTGCAGCATTCCACATAACAAATGTTAAACTATAATAAAACCGAGAGAGGTGGATCAGCGGTAATGTGTTTTCCTTTCATTTGGTAGGTTTATGACAAATGACCTCCGTTATCGAGTTTAGGACAGCATATCCAGAAAAAAAGACACATACAAACACTAACATACCCTTATTTTAATATTACGACGTCGTGTATACCTTTAATTAAACCTAACTAATCAAAGAAAACGACGAACATTAATTAGATAATGTAATCTATTTATCTTCGTTTTGACTTGCAACACAGTCATCAACATTTCTACACGAATGGTGGAGCAATACAGGAACTTGAAAGATATTTTTCTTCGTACTCAATTAATGTTGTTTGACGAGAATTTAATGGGTATGCCTTTGTTTTATCAGTTATTGTAGTAGTCACAGCTGTATTCGCAAATAAGTTATGGGAGAGGAACCACCCATTCTGTTGGTATATTTCAATCAAATTGGTTAATATTAGCACCAAATAGTTCCTGTTTTATCAAAGTATTTTAGCATTTTATCCCTTTCTTTCAGTCAGCAATCATGTTGAATGGTTGATAACAAACTTACATACTTGACACTCTTCTGGGTTGTGTCTTGAGTTTAGCATAGCTTTTGCATTTAAATATCCTCTATGATGTGTTTTATGCATTATATTAGTCTTGTATTAACGTTTTTACCATCCAATAGTGGTTTTAAGAGTTCATTAGGGCGAATGATGAGTCCTATTTAGAATATTTCTCTTTTTTCTTTTTCTTGCGCATCTACGGGCTTCTCTCTTCCTACACTCTTCTTAGTATTCTTTTGTTGGTTATCCTCTCTGAAAAATAACCAGAAATATCTGACAAGCTAAGGAAGGCGTAGTATATAGATAAACACGAGATAACATCAAACAACATAGTAGGTACTTACAGGAAGGATATAGTCGGGTGTCGTCTTATTTGACGAATGGCCCTTCGCAGTACGAATCACCACAACACTTATATAGTTATATTGCTCTCTTTCTAGCTCCTTAGTTCGTATAGGCTATTAGAGCGAGCGCAAGTCTTGCAGAATGCCTTTCTAAAGTTTATGAAATGCACTGCGGTGACTTGTAAAACGAAAAGAGATAGCACTTACAGTGTTCAGTGGTTCCAAAATAGGTGACATACAGAAGATCTAATAAAATCTTAATGGAATCGTGAAATTGTAGTTGACGAGGTGGAACTTTTAATAATTAATTTGGGTGATGATTCATCGGACAGTGAAGACGAGGAATATGAAGACAACGGCGATTAAACTGTTTTATTAAAATCAAGTGGTTCATGTTTAATTAAATGCAACAATATTTGTCTATTTCAGTCATTTTTAATTGTGTGCAAAATATGAAATTAACTGAAATTTAATCTTTTAGCCGATATTATTTAGTAATGATAAAAAAATTATATTTAGTTTGTGCTTGAGTCACTCCGGTTTGTGTTTAACCTACTTTAAACTTTGTACCTGATTCACCATTGTGTTCACATTATTTCAATTACATAATTAACACTGCATTTTTAGTTATTAGTATTTCAGTAAAAATATAATTATTTTAATATTTGAATAACTGTTATTTAAATTCAAATTCTCGTGCAAATTAGATGCAATAATAATCTTCAAGCTGTCTTGTCTTTGATGTATATTAATAATATTGAGATTAAACATGTAAAATATTGGTAAATAAATGTTGATTTTTAGTTAACTGCAAAGAGGTTTAATTATTGTACTTTAATATATAGCTACATTTAAATCGACACTTGTTTTTGGTCAGTAGTTTCTTGAGCATGTGGCTACTCATCTTACTTCAACCGGTTATTTTACCAGACCGCCGACTTTGCACCCGTCAAATAAGACGACGCCCGACTCTACAACTAGTGAAAATATACAAGGTGGTCCTGAAATAGTTTGTCAAACTTTGGGAGTGAGTTCTCCACACCAAAGCATAAAAACAGTTTTTAAAAATTTTAGTCCGAAAATGCTTCGTTACGGAGTTACAGTATTCTAAAATAAGATTTGTCTCCTCTGCATATAATTATGGTAATAGGTGGACCAATATATTAAAGTTTTATGTGCCTATCTTACTCATCAATGTTGAAAATTACGAAACTTTGTACTACGAGGATTAAATTTGCAGCATAGATTCAGGACAACACGACAATAAAAAGAACTCATATAAACATTTGTTCGCAAATACTTAATTTACAAGGTATAACCCAACAAATGTTTTATCTAAACATCAATTTATTTATTATCACTAAATGGGTTGTACTTTGTAAACTAAGCGTTTGTTGACAAATGTTCACATGAGCTTTTTTAATGTCTTGTTGTCCTGAATCTATTCTCCGGATTTAATCTCCATACTACGAAGATTCTTAATTATTTTCATGGCAACTCAATTGTTTGGGTATTTTTGCATACCAAAATAGAGTGTTTTGTCAAAAATGAGAAAAATAATATGAATGATATTGTAGAGAATAGTTTCTAATCCTTCAATTCAAACTAGGCTCAAATTTTCAACCTTGATGAGTAAGGTATGCACATTACATACATAACATTGGTCCAACTATTACTATAATTATATACAGAAAAGTGATTGAACGAATCGCAGTTTAGATTGCTGTAATGCCCTAACGAAACATTTTCCGACTAAGGTTTATATAAACTTTTTTTCTTGTATATGTGGAGAACTCACTCCCAGTTTGTGCAACTATTTCACGACCACCCTGTATATTTGGAGTACAGCAGTTGCGGCTGTGAAACTTTGACAGTAGAAATGCATGGAAAACTAAATTTAGAAGCATTAGACATGTGGTGCCATATAGGACTGATAATAAAATACAGAGATAGAATAGGAATCAAGTCTTCTTCGTATTTACTTATTTAGAGTTAGTCCATTCTACATAGCTTCTACCGCCTTGTCTAGAGGGTGCCTGGAGAGCTTTCATGTTTGCAAGAAGCACGGTGGCATAGGCATATATAATACATACATAAGCAAATAATATACATGTACATGCAAATTTTAGATAAATCCTGTTTCTGTGTAATGTATACAGAAGAAGGTTTGTTATTGAACTACATCCTTCTAAAGTAAGACTTCCCTTAGAACCGCATAGTAGATAACTTAAAGAGCAGTTGTGTGCTACAACTTGAAATTCTGCGTACTACTTTAATAATATCGCGTACCTAAAATGTGCAGTTGTTAAATATCGTTTAGAGCAGAGGTTTTGGCAGTAGTACCACTTTTGCATGTAAATTTTCATGGCAGCTTCATTTTACATAACAATTGTATGAACTGCAAAGTATAAAATTCAATGAATTTTAACAATACTACTGCTTTTGTATATTCTTGTGTATAGAATGAGACGGTCATGTGTCGGGGACAGCGCTTTAGACTTCTATGCTGAAGGTCTAAGAAATTTCCAGTATGTTATTCATTTCATTCATTCATTCATTTGGTTTTGCCACTTCATTTGAATTCAACTCGTATTTTAATTGCCGCTTCATAGGAATCAAAATTCTATTTTAGTTACAATTTTTAAGTCCATCGCTATATTTTTTTTAAGTTGAGTTTTGGAAGGCCATTTTCGTAAAGCCTTTGTAAGTTCCATTTGTGGGCTAGACTTTCCGATCAGAAACAATTCTCGGAAATATTTATTCTCGGAAGTCTCACGTGTTATTTCCTTCCAGATCTATTGCATCACATTTCACCATGTGGTGTAATATTTTTGACCGACGCGTGTTCGCTCTGCCTCTGGTTCTTCAGTCGACCTAACACCTTTTTTCGACTCCGGTTGCCCATTTCCATCTACGGGGGCCGTAAAGAAACAAAGTAGGCGCTAGACTATTGGAACAGAAATACGTCTTTTTTCTGATAACGGGTTCCTTCGCGGCTTCTCTGCTAAATTGAGTTTTACCGTATCGTATTTTGCCTTAGGCGAAAAGAATCTCAACTAAGTCGGATTTAAAAAAATATTCGCAGTGTTAAGCTTTGGTGCAGAACAATTCTGTGTGTAATTGTTCTTTCGATTCATATCGGATTCAAGCGATTTAAAAACCCGGGGAAGTGTGTTTGTCGGAGCAGTTGTTTTTGTTTCAATCGCCTGAAATTCCCGTCTCTCATCGTCAACCGACCCTATTGGAAGCAGACTAACCTCCAGGAGCGTAGCAGCGGAAATTTCGTTCCAAAGTTTCCTGAAGGTCATCGTCTACCTTTCCTTGTCCGGCATCAAGAAAACAGCCCAAAATTGTGCCTTCTTCTCTCTCAACCACATTCACCGAAAAACAAGGTAAACGAACAAGTGTTTTGTGTGGTGAAAACAAGAACCTTTTACGGCTTCAACTGTCAAAATTCAAGGGATTGAACCTTTTTCTTCATGCGAGAAAAAGCGACCTTTAGCCGTCGTTTATCATTATTTTTTTGTTACTGTTAATTGTAAAAAGTAATCATATATTGTATTATTCTTGTAAATTCCGACGTCACTGGGCACGTAGATTGGTTGAAAATACCGTACACCAGGGGCGGCGAGTTCCTCTTTAATCGAACGTTCAATTTAATCGTTTGTTGTATTGAGTAAAATATTCCCACTTGCTGTCATTTTTTGTTTGTATCGTCATTTATTGTCGAAAGGTTAATTATATGTATTTTGAAATTATTATATCTTTTATTATTGTACATTTTGTATTTATGTGTGCGTGAACTTGGTAAGCTTTATAAACAGGAGGGAGGCACAATAAAAGTGAGTCCGATTCCCGTAAGCCGCCGGCTTCTCGGCCTTCCACGAGAACCTGCAATCGGCTGTAATTTGGAAGGTGGCGTCCGTTAATTTCGACATCCCCTGTACACAACTAGAAAGATTTCCTCCCGTAAGCGGTTTCCGTGAACCCTCCTAATCCTCTGAGCTAAACTGCAGGTCTTTTTCCACCTATCTTGTTGCGGGTCGCCGAAAAAGCTCGTTTGACCCGTAACAAGTAATGACTTTTAACGACTATTCTTTTTTGTTGGGGTACCTACGTAGAAGGGTTGAATGGGAAGGTTACCACCTAATAAGTCGTGATGATTCTTCTTTCATGTTGCAGCAACGTTTAACACCTACGAGGTGTGCTCCATTAAAACCCATCTTTGCTTCATAAAGAATCTATTCGACAATTTAATTACAAATAATTACCGTCACAGTTAAGGCACTTACCCCATTGTTTGACTAACTGACATATACCTACCCATAGAATTTTTGTGGCTGCTGATTGAAGAAGTACAGCTATCTGTACTCAGACAGTACAGACTCAAAATGCCGACCTCTTAACGCCCTTTTCAGCGGTCCAAAAATATGAAAATCGCAAGGCGATAGATCCGGACTATAAGGTGGATGCAATTTTTTTCGTTGAAGATTTTCTTTTAACACATTAGCTACATGAGGCCGAGCATTGTCATGCAACACAATGACCCCATGCCTAAGTTTTCCCGCACGTTTCCGTCTTGTTGCTTGATGAAGCTTGTTCAAAGTTTAATTGTACAGATTTGCATTGAGATTTACTCCAGGTTCCTTAAACTCTATCAACAAAGGTCCTTCATGGTCGAAAAGAAAATTTTAACATCACATTGCCTGCGGAAGGTTGTTCTTTAAACTTCTTCAGTGGTGGTGAACTTGAATGTTTCCGCTGCATTGACGATAACTTACTGGATGGCGCGTATTAATGGCACCAAGTTTCGTCACCAGCAGCTATTGACAGAAGAAAGTCATCACCATTTCACCTATAGTCTGTGAGGTGTTGCAGAGATAAGCCCATTCACAAGCATTTTTGTTCATTAGACAAGAGACGAGGAATCCATTGCGAACAAACTTTGCTGTAACCCAGATTACGAACAATACTATGGACAGATCCTAAACTCGCACCAACCAAATTCTGAATTTCTCTCATTGAAATTCGACGATTTTCTGTAATAAGGCGTTCCACACATGCCATATTGTTTTTGTTAATGCAGTACACCGTGCACCTGGTCGCGGCTCATCCATAGTCTCTTTCCCATTCTGAAATTTTCGGCACCATTCCTTCACAGTTGGGTACGCAATACATGCATTTCCACATACAGCTTGTATTCGCATATGAATCTGCAATGGCTGCACACCCTCAGCGCATAAAAATTGTAGGACTGCACGCTGATCAAACTTGAACGGATTTTCAACAACAAACGCTATTTCAAAATCGAAGATTTAAAAGTCAGAATCAGCTTCAAACGCCAGAAACTTATTAATGTATTGCTTGCAAACACTACTATCATTACCAAACGTCATTTGAATTATTGCAGTTGTTTTCAAGGCTAAGTTGATCAAAGATGGGTTTCGGTTGAACAAGTTTCGTATTTTACTCCCTGAGACGTAACACCAAGTATGTTTTGAAATTGACACCCTGTATATACATATTTGATCAGAACTGCATTTGAGCTTTGCAGAAGATCGGTATAGTTACATTTTTTTTATTGTTATTGTACATTAAAATTTACTCACGAATAATAAGTAAATGCGGTTTAGGAAACTAGCTTGAAATAGAAAACCATCTATTGACGGGTCACCAACGTTCTTCTGGCCGTCGTCTTTTCAATCTTCGTTCTGCCGCAGGTTGATTGGGTGGTCCACTTACTAGTTAGTTACTGTGCCCTAAGTTGCGGTTTCCGTATTTAATAGCGTACAATTTGATAACATCTGTGTTGGTGGTATTTTCAGGTCGTTATGAAGTGTGTGATTAGAGACAAGGACAATTTGTTATTAAGCGCAAGATCTTTGATTGATCTGTTTGTAGTAGTATTTCAGTTTTTTATGGTTTGCTGCAACTCCATAGTTCTCTTCCGTATGTAGAGATCGATTTTAGAATGATTTTATAAATACGCAATTTATTTTCTAACGACATCTGCGACCTTTTACCCGGTAGCCACTGCATTTGTCTGGTTTTCATATGTATTAGTTGTTTTTTTTTGCTTTAATGTGTGTTTTCCAGGTTAGTTTTTCATTTAAGTGGAGTCCTAGATATTTTACTGCTTTTTTTAGTATAGGAGCATTATTTATGCTAACTTGTGGGCATGTACTACGCTTTGTCGCTAAAGTTATTTGTGTGGATTCATCTGTGTTAACTTTTACTGTGAATTGTTTTAGCCAATCTTGCAATAGTTTAGATGGTTTTCTAATGTTTCAGCTGCTATTTCTGGATTTTCATCTGCTGAAAGTATCGGTGTATCATCAGCGAAGGTAGTTATCATTGTGTCCTCTGCAACTGACAAATCGGCCATGTAGATCAGATATGGATACGGTCCCAGAACACTACCCTGAGGTTCTCCTGATTTTATGGTAGGATTGATCACTATGGGAGAGTAGATCAACAACCCCCCTTAATTGGGTGGAGGCTCTTGTTCAATAGTTGGATGTTGCGGGCTAACGGACAAAGAGAGAGAGAGAGAGAAAGAGAGAGAGGGGGAGAGAGAAGGAGAGAGAGAAAGAAAGAAAGAGAGAGAGAGAGAGAGAGTTAAACTATCGTCAACTATTATTTGGAAATACCTATCTTGGATATAGGATTTTAACAGAAGATAGAGTTGGCTAGGAAGATTTATCTTTAGCTTGTATAATAACCCTTCGTGCCAAACCTTGTCAAAGGCTTGTTCTATGTCTAGGAAGACAGCTGCGCACATTTTCTTGCGTTCTAGATCCTCCTTAACTTTATCAACTATTCTATGGCACTGTTGTATCGTGGAGCGTTTTTCTCTGAAACCGAATTGGTGGTTGGGCACTATGTCTCCTGTGGCTACTGGTTCTTTGATTTTATTGAGAACAAATCTTTCAAAAATCTTCGACATTATAGATAAAAGACTTATAGGTCTATAAGACATAGGTTCAATCGGAGGTTTGCCAGGATTTGCAACCATAATTATTAGTGCGGGTTTTCACTGAATAGGGTAATAAGACAGTCGTAGCATACTACTGTAGATTGTTGTTAATAGTACAATCGCTTTTCTAGGAAGGCGTTTTAAAATTGCTCCAACTATTAAATCATACCCAAGACGTTTATGGGAGTTGGTGTATTTTATTTCTCGGAGTACTTCAGACGGTGAAAATGCTTTCATTAGTAGAGATAGCTGACAGGGAATTATCAAGATAGCTATTAATTTCGGTGTCATCATTATAGAATGGAAATGGAGTAAAAAACCCGGGTTAGATATAAAAACTTTTACCTTTTCTTCATTCGACCCAGCCCAATATTATGTATTATGTATATGTAGACTAGTTACAACTCTTTTCAACTGCGAAACGATTTGTCGTTAAATCTCAAGCTTCTTCTTCTTCCTTTTTTAATAGGCAAAATGCCTGTTTAATACCATTCGTTGTCTGTCTTTTCACCTCTTGCGAGGTCTTCTTACGTTCCTTCTTCCTACTGGAACTTTATCCCTGGCTATTCGTAATAGGCTATCTTGTTCCATTCTATCTATGTGGTCGTTCTATTCTAGTCTTTGGCCGTCTATCCACTTTCCTATCGGTGTTATGTTACACATTTGAAGCATTGTTGTACTTTTAACTCTATGTCTTAGTGATTTGTTAGTTATTCGTGTCAGTATCTTCATTTCCGTTGCCTCTAAGTGGCGTCGTGTTTCTGCAGTGTTGGACTTTACCTCGGCTGTGTATGTGATGACGAGCTCACTATAGCTTCGTAAATTCTTATTTTCGGTACTAAACGTAAATGTTTATTTTGCCAAATGGTGGTGTTCAAACAACCTGCTACTCTTTTCGCCTTTATTATCTGTTCTTGTACTTCTTCGTATAGACATCCTTGACTTTTTGTTTTAATTCCTAAATACTTTAGCTCATTACTTGTTCTATAATTCGTCTGTCGATTTCCAGTTTGCATCGAATCGGTTCCCTTGAGACTGTTTGGTGCTTCTGTTTTTTCTGTTGAAATTAGCGTGCTGTAATCTTTAGCAGTCTTATTGAATTGAGAGTAATACACAGTTTACAATTTAATAATAGTTTATAACATTAAACGATTAATGGAAAGTTGGAATGTCTAAGATTTGATCAGTATATCTTAAATCCACTACGAGCTGACAGTGTTATTCTTTAACACCTTATATACATAATTAGTAAATATAACGCACCCTTTCTCGATAGAAGTGAAATATTAAATACTGTTAAACGTGCCTTGATGCAGAAATAGCTTATTAGCACAAATTATAAATTCTCTGGCCCGAATAAATATTCAGAAAGCTCGTCATTGCTGAAATTTGCAATTCAATTAGCTGAAGGGTTAACTACAAATCGAATAACATTATAGCATTATTTACTCATGGAATTAACAATAAATGATCAGTAGAAGTTATGGTTGCTAAATATGTCTCATTAAATCATTCGGAAAAACTAAATATTCCTAACACACGTTCTTAACGTGGAACGATATAACTGAAACAATTTATCATTCAGCATCGTAAGTGTGACAACCTAACAAAAGCCGAACCTGCAGGATATCTGCCAAGAAAATGTATCTCTTCTGGAAAACCTTGTCGAACTTGTTGTTCTTAGAACCACAAAAACTGGGAGAAAAAAGATTATCTACCGCTGGGAATCTGTGACAACACAAGGACTAATGTAGTGGAACGGTAGGGGTCACCGCTTCAAGGAGAAAATTGTCTAGGGATATTAATGTCCTCGAATTGCATGCAAATAAATATATAAAAACTTTAAATGAAGAGAATATTTTTCCAATACTTGTATATACTGTGTGTTTACGGTACAGAATATTTACAAATTGGAAACATACTTACAAACGCTGAATTTTTGTATTTAATTTAAAGTGATGAAAGCATTGTTTAAAAATATTAATCAAGCCAGAAAAATTTAATTTAGGAAGAAGAAAGAAATGTCTCAGAAGCGTGTAAAGATAATTAACGTGAATAATATAATATTAATTAGTACGTAACAGAATAATTAACCCTACCTTAGTAAGGATTTAGGTATTTAAAATTCATAAATTGTTTTACCAGTAGCTCTGTAAAAATTAGCTCACACTTAGCTTAGAATTTCCTGTAGTTCACTTTACTCTGGTTATGTTGTACTATTTGTATCAAACCATAGAATATCTCGGAAATGCATAATTGCCATTTGCTCATTTTCTGTTCCGTCAATAGACTTATGTATATAAAAAGTTAATATGCTTTTATGGCCCAACTGACGAACGCCGCTATTCCTATGCACATAACTAGCAGGGTTTTAGGAGTTTGTAGGATAGTTATTCCAAAAATGTATCCAAATTCCTTTTTCAGATTAAATACTATTTATTAACCATAAATAACACAGAATGTATACTTTATCAACAAATTAAAATAATCCCTAAAATAATGATCCAGATTTCAAGCATCTAGGGAATCTATGTAGGCACCAAAAAAATCATTCTAGGAAAACCATTATAAGAAGTAGAAGAAAAATCTAGATTCTAAAATTCAAAAAATAACTTATGTACGGTTACAGAGTCCGAACAAGAAATCTAGGTGCTTATTGTAGTTATCTGATATATCCAAATATTGTGAATTATAAGTATTACGTAAACAAAATACCACCAATAAATTTTAAAACACGTTTTGAAAATTGTAAATTGAACCAAATGATATCATTTCGGGCTTGTAGTGACCCCTAAAAATTACTAATTTCCAAACATTTAAAGAAGAACGCGATAATGATAAGGATGGAAAGTCCGTTCTAAACGACCAAGGACTTATAAAAGTTATTGTATTAACACCAGTTCCTCTCTAGAATGTTTCCATTTTGCGTTATAAAGTTGAAACCTCTTCTAAGTGTTACTCGGTTAATATAATTTTGTCATTGAAAATACGGTATAGAAAAAAATTTGAGATTGGGGAATATACATTTTCACTTTAAAATGCTAAGGATATCGATCAGATATAACTCCTTTGTGGTAGAGCAGTTTATTCACAAGCGAGAAGCATGTTGAATCGTAATTATGACAATCATTAATTTAAATACCGGAAAGATGGCCTAGAGACTAAAGCGACAAGGAGGGAACGTTACTATCCCCAACTCAGAATTAGCAGAGGGGTTGCAAGCTGCATGTAAATAATTACGGAATACGAAATATTCCCCCAAGAATACGCTACGTACATTAATTCTAGGAAATTTGAGGTATAAGCTAAGAGAGAACGCGCGGCACTCTGCGATCAGTAATAATATTACGAACACCCTGTGTCATACAAATCAAATTTCAGGATAATGCGTCGCAACCATTATTTAATTTCGAGGTTACTTAGTTGCTTTTTATTTAGTAATCGAAGAGATCTATTAAATATCAGCTAAGAATATGAACACTTTGATTTTTATTTTTCAACACAATATTATTTCGTCGTTTGATATTGTTGTTAGTCCTGGCGTACAACGAATAGTAAAAATGACTATTAATATTTGGGGCTACTTAAAAAAACATTTATTATGTTGCGTACCCACGTATTATGGCTGTAATATCTTCTATATAACATACAGTACCGTGTGTTCCAAACATAACGCACAATCTGCTAGCTCATTTTATATTTTCTTTACAAAATTTATGCTCTAACGTCAGATTCTTAACATACGTTAAGTACCAAACGACATCTGGATCTTATGGAAGTCACATCAATTTTGCTATTCTTAGCTATAACTGTATCTTCTTTGAATATTCAGAAAGGGTACCTACTTTACTACGAAATTAAGATGTTAATCATAGAAAAACTACAGAAATCATTCAAGCAAAAGTGAATGTCAGCAGTTTTGCTTCAATGATTTCTGTAGTGCTTAATGCACTTTAAAATAGTGACCTGTTTTAATTCTAAATTATTTAATAACTCTGTATTTGCATAATAAATAATTCCCTAGGTTTATTTAAAAATAGAAATGGG
The DNA here is from genome assembly GCA_014611495.1 of Limonius californicus. Lineage (NCBI taxonomy): Eukaryota > Metazoa > Arthropoda > Insecta > Coleoptera > Elateridae > Limonius > Limonius californicus. The sequence continues at coordinate 38,758 of JABXWE010009465.1, read as the reverse complement.
GTTCTGTTTTAAACAGATAATTCGGTAGATAATATGCTCTTAAATCTTAAAATTGTGTTCATGAAAATAATTAGAGTTACAAGCTCCTGAGTTTTTTCAACTTAGCCTATACAAGGTGAGTCTGCTAAGACAAATCCGCTTGATATCTCGCCTATTTGAAATATTGAAAAATTTATTTTTGGACATATCCTAATAGGTAGTAATATTATGTGGCGCTTACGCTGAGGTTAAATAATATATAATACAAAAATTAAAACTTTGAGTGGAACATTATTAGGAACGTTGTTTTCTGTAATTTTCCAAATTTAAAAATCTTTTGTTTTACCAGTTCTCCTAAAATATTTTATACCAGCTATTACGCATAGCAGAAATAATTGAAGAAGGATTGAGAGCTAAAAATATACCGCGGCAGCTTTTCTAGATCTCAAAACAAGCGTTCGACAGGGTTTTGATACAGGGACTACTACGTAAACTGTTGCAACTGAACATTCCCCATACTTAACAAGAATTTTGACTTCATTCCTTCAGAAAACAGAGAGCATTTGTAATACGACTGAATAACATCTGTTCATCAGTCAAAAACGGTGCTGCGGGAGTACCGCAGGGAAGCATCTTGGGACCTCTTTTATTTAATTTATTTATTTTTGATATATCAGAAACTGCAAACGCTAATTTAACATTATTCGCAGACGACACAACTGTCTTAGTACAACATCATAACATAGAAGTAGCTATATCACAACTAGAAGTATCAAGTGACGAACTGCTACAATGGTTTAATAAATGGAGGATCACTATAAACGAACCCAAAGGCCAAACAAAGATTTTTACTCTTCGAAGAATTAACAATCCTACAAAAGTGAAAATAAATCAGAACTGGAACCAACCTGATTCAGCACTCAAATACTTAGGAATGTACTTAGACATACGTTTGCAGTTAGGCTGCCATATAAATAAAAAGCTCAAACAATACCATGCGAGATTATCTCTACTATATCCGAATATGAACAGGAAATCGATTGCTCCATCCTAATATATAAATCCATATTACCACCTATTTTAACATATTGTTGTCCAATTTGGTGCACTGTCCCTAAAGGAAATTAAAAAGAAAATTGCCTCAAGACACGTTCGTATCATCACATGATAGTGAATAACCAAATACAAATCATTTACTAATTTTTATGAATAGTGACCGAGCCGACCTCATTAAGACATCTACTAAGTTATTAATTCATATTATAACAAAACTATGCATAGCAATCTACACAAAAAGATAAAAGAAACACTCGGATTATATAGAAGAAACACAGGAAACATTCTAATAACTGACGAAAAGAATATCATAGTAGACATGGAACACAAACTTACTACTTGGAAAAAATATATAGAACAACTATTTGAAGACGTAAGACCATACCACAATGAAGATGGAAATGCTGACTCAGGGCCCAGGATTATGAAAGATGAAGTTATGAAAGCCATAAAATTAACAAAAGCAGGCAAAGCTACTGGGCCAGATAATATACCAACGGAAATCCTTAAATTGATGGAAGACAATGGCGTAGAAATACTTTGCGACTTATTTAATAGTATATACGACAGTGGACATATACCCGAGGAATGGTTGAAATCTACTTTTATCACAATCCCAAAGAAAGTTAACGCAAAACTTGCAACGATCATAGGACAATTAGCCTAATATGTCATACACTTAAAATATTCCTGAAAATAATACACACAAGATTATATCGTAAATGTGAAGAAAAAATAACTGACACACAATTCGGCTTCAGAAATAATTTAGGAACAAGAGTAGCTCTTTTCAGTATGCAAGTTCTTACACAAAGATACAGGGATGTAAATAAGAGATGTGTTCCTATGTTTTATTGATTATAATAAAGCGTTCGACACAGTACAGCATACCAAGCTAATTGATATTCTTGAAAATATTGACATAGATAAAAAAGACATCCGCATAATTAAAAATTTATATTGGAATCCAAAGGCTGCAGTCAAGGTAGAAGACCAGTTGACAGAGTATGTAGACAAGGATGTGTATTGTCACCACTTCTCTTTAACATCTATTCAGAAACGATATTCAATGAAGCTCTGTACGAAGCGACAGAAGGTATAAAAATTGGAGGAGAATTAATAAATAACATGCGTTATGCAGATGACACAGTCTTAATAACCCATAGTGAAAGTGATATGCAAACGCTGTTAAACAAGATAGTGGAAATAAGTGGACAATATGGACTAACAATTAATACATCATTCAGCAAAACCAAGATAATGACAGTTTCAAAAGAACTGCTACCGCTTCCCAACGTTAGTATAGGCAACACACGAATAGACACCGTAACATCATTCAAATACTTAGGGTGTATACTAAACAACAACTGTGATAATACACAGTAAATTAGAGCACGAATTGCACAAGCAAGGAGTGCTTTCATCAAAATGAAGAGCCTATTGTGTAATAATGGAATTAATCTTGACTTGAGAATTAGAATGACAAAATGCTACGTATTTCCAGTGTTACTATATGGACTTGAAAGTTGGACACTCACAAAAGATATGTGTAAGAAGATAGAAGCTTTTGAGCTATGGGTATATCAGAGGATATTAAAAGTGCCATGGATATATAGAATTACCAATATGGAAATACTTCGACGAGTAAATAAAGACCCCGAAATTTTAAATACCTACTATAAAAAACGCAAACTGGAATATTTCGGACATATCATGCGAGCGAAAGATATTGGATCCTACAACTAATAATGCAAGGAAAGATCGAGGGTAAAAGAAATAGAGGAAGAAGAAAAACGTCCTGGCTTAGAAATCTCCGTGAGTGGTACGGAAAAAGCACCACAACACTATTTAGATCAGCAGTATCTAAAGTACGGATTGCCCTAATGATAGCTGACCTGATTTTGTCCGTTAATTCAAATTAGGGGAAATCCTGGTATGTGATGTGAAACAGAGTTGTGCCTATACTATTTTCCCAGAGGCTTTAAAATACGCATTGATAAAACTGCTAACATTATAATAAAGTTCAACAAAAATTTAAAAAATAAAATAACATTCCCCAGCTTAGAATTAAAATAGAATCCTTTTGCTCGCTGCCATTTGCTAGCCGCCGGTTGCTCGTCACCGATTGCTCGCCGGGAAAGATGCTTGCGAAGACAGCTGTTCGCCATTCGTTTGCTCGATAGCCAACTTGCCCGCAGTACTAGGTTTAATTGCACTAACATAACTAAATTAGTTTCTTAGGGATCTTCGTTTGTAAAATAATTTTTCACATCTTCTACTTCATAATTAAAAAGTTTACATTTATTTTTAGATACCATAAGCATAGGGAGAGTGTTATTTTTAGCAAATCTTCGTTTATGATAGAGTACTAAGTTGATAATTGAAATCATAGACACTTAAAATGCTGTTTCTTTATCAATAAAGCATTCATAACGATGGTTCAAAAAGTTTTTGAGTAAAAATATAGACGACATATAAATCAATTCTATTTAATTTTATTAGGAACCAAAAAGTATTACTCTATACGAATTCAAATACAAGGACAGGCAACTTTGCTTTGACTATCAACATTTAATGTAAGACTTTGAGAATTACCAACAGTATATACATACTAATAGCTTACAGATAATGTCAGTTAAGAATAAATAGTTTGTGGAGCATCTGTTTGGCGAGCAATCGGCTTGCGGAGCAAATAGTAGTCGAGCATAGAGGTGCACGAGCAAACGGCAGGCGAATAAACGGTGACGAGCAAATGCTGGCGAGCAAGTGGGTGGACACACACCAGACCGTTGGGAATATAGTATGGGCACAACTCTGTTTGGGGGTATGTGATTTCTAGGTAAATGTATTTTTGTTTTATTTTACATTTTACGTTAATACCGCACTAATTCAAACTACTGGGGAAAAATTCAAACCTTTTTTTAAATTATATTTGAATAACTGTGTCACGCCTATTAAAATTCACACACAAAAATAATAATAATACCAGAAATATTAGTGAAAAAGTCCAAAGCCCTCCTTCCTACCTTCCTACTACGCCACTGCTCTGTAGATGAATTACAAAAATGATAGTGTTGGCATCCCGGAGAACTCAATCGAAGATGGGCTGAGTTCCAAAAAAAATAAGTAATAGGCACCACCGACTTGTAAACTTGCCAACACAATCCTAGATATAAAAAATTAGAAAAGTCGGAATCTCTGGTCCAGCATTCACCTACCTTTCCTTTTGTAGTAGTTCTCTCGTTAATCTGATATTTAAGATTATCGTCGTAAATGAAAAGACAATTTGCAAGTAAGTTAAATTTAATATTCAACAAATGATCCCCTATGAAACGGTTTTGAATATAACATAAATATCTTAGTGAAGTCAATTTTACGTAAAGGTAAACAATTACCCTGCTGAAAGCAAAACTCACACAAACCCTAGGTAATTATTGCGTAACGAAAGCACATAAATAAATTAATAACCTTAATAAGCAAAACGCATGCCTAACGAAGAGATCTCTACGATTTGGCGAGCGATAAAATAAACAATATAATTAATTAAACCCAACTTGAACTACAAGACGCAATAATACACGACGGTTGGAGTACCCTGTATATCAAGAAACACGTAAAATTGCCGTACTATTACAAAATAATTATAAAGTATTTAATTCCCCAATAACATAAAGTTATAATATTTATGACGTTTAGTAATAATATACGATTAATTATTTCTACGAAAATTGAAACAATTTATAAATAAATTAAATCATAATTCGAATTCAAAAACACTTCCCATGACCGATGTATTCTTATCTAAGGAATGCAGGTTCTACGAAGCAGACGACCTTCAACACAGGTGTCAGGAAAATCCAGATAGCTTCGCTTCGAAATGGCTCGGGATATTCGTGAAACGTAAATTTTTCTGATCGTTATCACTCCCAATTCCTATATGGACGGATTAATTGCCCCACACTTAGTGCCTAAATTTTATTAAAGTACATAAGTAAATACGCAGACCCAAGAGAATCGAACAAGACAATCGTTTGTGAAATAAAAAAAAAACCAGATGCTTTTTATACTGGCGTGAACACTAGCTTCCTCAACTGTGGTAAATTATATCGGAAAATCTTCCTGAGTTAATCTTCCAAAAGAAGACACAAAACTCTTAAGTGGCGTAGATTTTTAAAACGGAATAATTTCCCTGTTATCAACGACTAATTTGAATCTACGACACAAAAATACCTCCAGAAAAAGAATCGTACTCGCTTGCACCACTGGCTACGTACAACTGTCTTATATCCAAAAAATCTCCCCTCAAAATTGGAAACTTGGACTCGCCCAAAATTCTACAGGTCGACCAACTTCGAAATATATACATTACTAAAAGTGGAATATAACCAGACGCAAAACGGGTTGCTTAAAACCAGGCGCAAAAATACCGTTACAACTGATAAATCAAACTATTTTTTAAAATGGACTATTACAGTGAACAACGTTCTAAGTATGCACTCTACTCAAAGTTTTGATTTTGGAAAAATCATTTTTATAAGAAGTTTCTAAAAATTATTGCATCTCGTCGGAACAGCCACAAAAAATTTTTTGACAGTGACTATGTATAGACAGCACTACTATTACAATTTCTCTGATATTTCAAATAAGCGAGAAATCTATGGTAAAGTTATTGGCCACTTAAGAAAATTTTAAGTTTAAAAATGTGTAGTATGTTCAGTTTCTTTAACAATTTACTGTATGATGTATCACTATAAAGCTTATTTTATCTTCTTTCAAGAAAAAATGAAAACATTGCAATCTTTATAAATGAAAGTATAATACGCTTGCTTTAAAGCAAGTCTACGAAAATGTACAGTCATTGGCCACTTTTCACAGTAATTGGACTCAATTTTTATAGTTATTGGCCATGCAAATTGAATCGATATCAACTGTCCAGCTAATCAATAAAATGGTTCATTAGGTACTATAAACATTTATTTAATATCTGAAAAAAAGAACAAAACTATACAACTAGCAATTATGGTAAGTATTAGAGCTAGAATGGCACACATTTAAAATTTCTTATTTGTCCGTATTGTCTATGTAAAACTGATACAATGTTTCCACATCATCCTGTTGATATCCGGTAAAGTGTAACGATCGTTCTCTCTTTTGGCATTATTTTCGTTCATGAAGAAGTCCTTTTCTTTTTCTTCTGAGCTATCTATTTGCATGGTACAGCATTCTTCTTTGTCCTCTGAGATATATCCCGGACTGTTCATATTCTTTGTCTTCAAGTTCTAGTTCAAGTTCTAAACATTATGTCGTTTTTTCAGCAGCAATAATTAAAGAAAAATTTGTACATACATAAAAGTTGTAACATTACCTTACACTAGTATTTTTCGCCTATATTGGGTCAAAAATCTCTACCGAATTATACAATGCTAATAAATTCGCACTTACTAAAATTGTATATTCACGACAATAAAAAAATATTTAGGATTGTATATTTTAAAAACACAGAAAGTAAATAATACATAATCCTCAGTACTTAAATATTTTATTAAAGCTATCCACAAAACTTGTGATACGGATACAACAACTTATTTGCATTTCCAAGTTTTATTGCTTTCCTTCCATTATTTAACTTTTAATAGAATTACGCTTAATTTGATTTGATTCGATCACTATACAAAACTAAACAAGAAAGTAAAAGAAACTCTAACTTAAATATAAAAGTAATTATTCATCCTTATTCGTTGAAGGTATTTAAATTCTGAAGCACTTGGGTAATTCGTTCAAATCTGTTTAAATTATCAGGACCGCTATAAACTTCTAGGGAATTAATTATCTGGAAAATGCAAAACTGGATTATAGGGAGTTCATGTTTTCTAAATCGTTAATTTTTACGTACAAAAGAAAATCTGGCGCGTTAATTAATTGCTTGAGCTTTTTCCAATATTAAAACCATCTTATTTTGCATTAAAGTTGGGAATAAACCTTAGCGCCCCACCAGTTTTGTGTCATAGTGTCTAACAAACATGTGGACATGCCTAAAAACTACTACTGTTTATATTTATTATATTCGTTCTACTTAAATAATTAATGAATTGTTCCAAGTGTTAAAAACTTCAGTTTACTAGCATAATATGGTCCAGGATGGGCGTGATTTTTAATAACTGGATTTTAAATGTTCAACAATCGCATTTAAAACCAAAATGTGATAACATCTGTGCGTTCAAGTGTTCCTAATAGATCTTCATACTTTCACATGCCTATGATCATCATGTATCAATATGTATATTGATGAAACATCCTACCGTTTAATATTAATTTTGTTGAAAACGCCCTGCTCCTTTGTAAGGTACGTATTTATCTTCTTCCTTCTTTGTGTACTGTGTCTCCTAATGGACGTTAGGTAGAGTCACAGCAATTCGCACTGTAGAAGGTGCTGCCCTAAACAAGTCAGTTGAGCTGCAGTCAAACCATTCGTCTGCCTATGTTGCGCTTTTCTTGCATTACACTGGTAACCAAAAAAAAATTTTTTGTGAGTTGGATAGAACATGGCTTGTTATGTATCGCATATTCTCGTATGAGTCCTTCATATGAATGGCATGAGCTATAGGTACAAACTGCTTTTAAGCTAAGTTTTGAAGAATATATAAATAGGCGCCAATTGCTTGATTCGTGTTTCTGCCCTAATGCGTGAAATAAGTTGTCAACATCCGTGCAATATACCAAAGTCCCTTCTTGAGCGAAACAATGTGTAATTCCTTTTCGAAGTTTTCGGTAGTGAGTTATATGTACGTCACTTTCGAGCAGATTCCATCCTTTTAATCTCGACGCTAGAAGTTTTGACTGTGATTTTGCTAGTTTTGAATCTCGAACTAAATCATTCAGTTCAGCCTGTGAAATCAAATGTTGTTCTGTTGAACATTCTGGTGCTTGAAATGACGGATCATTGTCGATTTCCTGTGCGAATTGTATATCATCAGTTGGAACACCGGTGCTTTCAGGTTCTTCTTCGTCCAAACTCCAAGATTCTGGTGGATTTGGGATAAGAAGATCTTCACTATGTTCGACGGGCCGCAAAGCTGATGGTAAATTGGGATATTGCACAGTATGCTTGGACTTCGGTCCGATGCCCAGCATGTTAGTGAGGCAAAAGTAACAATCTGTGGCATGGTCATTCTGTTCTCTCCATACCATTGGTACTGCAAAACGCATTTTACGTTTTGTACCTTTCAACCAACCTGTTAACAATGTCACACAAGTCTTACAACATATGTGACGAACCCATGACTTATCTTGATCTCCTACTTTAACTCCGAAATAAAGTTCGTGAGCTCGTTGTACAAGTGGGGTGAATGTACGTTTTCGCGATTTAAAAGTTAGTTCCCCACACACATAACAAAAACTGTTGGCATTATTTTCACACTGCGTAGGCTTTGTACTTACTTGTTAATTCACATAGTCAATCACAGTACAGCAATAAACATAAATCAAGTATGTAGAACGCAAACACGTTAGTAAAGACCGTTTGCGGTACGACATAAGAAATTGTAACGATTTCCGCACCTAGTTGAAGGCAACCCGTAATACATATTTAGTTATTCACATGCTTATAGGACTTGTTAATATTTCGAAGTTCGCTTCTGTCAAAGCGGCGCAGTAGGTATTTGAGTTTTAAAAATTGGGGAGAAGTAAATTCTAAAAGGCGGTTTCCGTAAATAGGACAGTTGAGTATTGTTGTTCTAACCGGATGTATATTCGTCAATAGTGATCTATTCTTAGTAAATTGTTTATCGATTTGGAATTCATTTTCCGATTTAGAGTCGCTACTCATAGGAGCTCATTTTCCTATAGTTGGAGGAGAGCAAAAGCTCTAGGAATTTAACATTCCAATCTAGAGATTTTTCCGGTCAAGAAGATATTCTTTTGTATGCCATCAACTGGTGAGTTAGTTAATTATAGAGAGATTTGTTCAGTCTTAAATCTTCCCCGAACTTTAATATTAATTTTCGATGTATTAATTTAGGCAAAATTCGCTCGGTGGAAATCCCGTGAATAAGGTCAACCAAATACGCATACATAGACGAGTACCTTGGGAAAGTTTTACAAGATCGACCAGATGCGCTTGGCCTCAGTGATAAGAATTCTGGAACCTGGCCGCAAAGATAGCCGTTTCCACTGCAACAAGGGAAGTGATTTTAATATTGTTTCGCTGTAAACTGTTACTACGTGTCCTTCATTATTTACAATTGCATTATCTGCGATTCAGAATAATTTAATTGATTGATTATGTTAAGGGATTGTAATCTTGGGGTATAATTGAGGGAATTTCTAGACGTTAATTAATATTATATTATCAAATTTAGTGGGAGGACAATTTTACGTACATTATATATAGGGTGCTCCAAAAGTGGGATTATATTGCGTTTTCAGGGTTTGTATTGCAGGAAAGTTTTTTTTTTGTCGGTTTACGATCACGCATTTCCACGAACTGCGGAGGCCTCCTTTTTCGTAATATGCGCTAAAATTTTTTAATATAAGTTTATTCTGGGGAGCGCAATAATTGTCCTGGCTTTGTTTGAGTCTCGCCCGGTTAATTTGTTTATGTTATTACCTGAACGTAAGATTGGGACTGTTAATTGCAATTTTATTTATTTTTGAAGAATTATAGCTTGGGGATTTGTGTCTTATATAAATTAAATGAGGTTTTGGTTGCAACTTGTCTTTTCTTTTTACGACGAAATATCTGGAAGTAAGTCTACATAAAGCACAGATAGGAGATATAAAGGTAGGTAATTATCTATCTTGGAGTTCGACTTCCCATTTACCACCTCGGACGATGTTAGTAAATTATAAGTCGGTGGCGCCTATAAATTAATTGTTGGAACCTACTCCTTCTTTGATTGGGTTTTTGGGATACTAACATTTGTCAACTTGGTAATTTTCTACCTAAGCAGTGGCGTAGTTGCGAAGTGTTTTGTAATTCAGCTAATAGTTTGTATGTAGTAAAGAATAAAGGCGTCACAAAATGCAGTAACTTCATACGTCGGCAAATGCCTACTAATGCACAATATCTGATTTGGTGCAAAGTTCTTGCATGTAATAGACAGGAGTGAACTTGTCTTAACACGCTATATTCGTCACTGCTGATACATTACACAAAGTGGCGCAATATGCGTATGTTGCATACTTGCAAAATATAAATGATTGTTACTAAACATTCGTGGGTGATATGCAAGTTCTATTTTTAAACAGTAGTAGTTTTTAGGATACCGAAATAAATCAGAAACCCCTAAGAATTTCCATGTCACAAAATGTGTGTTCAACAGTGTTAGCAGTTGCAATACGGCATATTGTTCCTCTCTTATAATGTATCCAAAGTATTTTACCTTTCTTTCCATTACAGTTTTTATTATTTCACTATCCTTGGTCATTTCCTTAGAACCTGAGCATTTGTCACCCTGTCTCTCTGAGGTACTGTCTGCATGCACCACATATAAAGAGATTCCACTGGCTTAGATGTTTTCTAGCTCCTCTCGCCATCTTCATTCTTGTTCTTATTTCTAGACTTTGGCCATTTCCATCGTTAATTCTCGTTCCTAGATATGTGTAGGTGCCTGATCTTCCAATTCCAACATTATTCACTAATGAGTCGGCTTGTATATTTGTGACTTGCTAAAGACCATACATTTTGTTTTCTTCAAGTTCCTTATTAGACCATATTCTTAATTTATCTGGTTAATTCGGTTTACCATACTTTCCAGGTCTTTAATGTTCTCTGCCAGTACGAGCACCACGGTGTCGCCTGCGTACCTTACCTTATTAATATGTTTACCATTTACAACTATACCTTTTGTATCTTCAGACAAAGCTTCTTTAAATATGGCGTCAGAGTACATAAATATAAACATAGTACGTCGAAAGTATGCATCTGGCAGGCATTATAGTGAATTTCTTAATTTCTTGTTAATATTATGGACATGAACAGTGTTGTCCTAATATACAATGTTTTTCAGCAAATTCAAAGCTATGTAAAATTCATGAAAATCATTTTTCTACATCCCGTGTCTCTAGAATGCTTTGACTAAGATTGTATACAGTACGGTTGCTGGTAGAAATTAATAGTAGTATTGTAGGAAAACAATTTGGAGCAAAACTAAGTGATTTTAAATTATCTCCGTAAGCTAAATATGTACCTTCTAAAATATTATTGAATCAAATAATAATAGTTATTTATGATATAAGAGCTAAAAGTGACATTTTATTTTGTGAGCCGGGAAGTTTGGTGCGATATTATAAAAAATTAAGAAATTTTAAATCAAAGGAGTATTTATTTACTTAATTAAATGTACCTACAGTTAGAGAAATTGCAGTTAGAAAAAGTAATCTGAAGTGGATAGTGTTTTACTTGCAAACAAAAAAATTTCTGCGGCGCTGTCACGAGATTTGATGTTACTTGCCAACAAAAGATCGAATTTTCATTACCTTAACAACAATAAACTTCATGAATAATTGGGTTTCAAAACGATATTTTATAAATTTAATAACGTAAGAAATGCATTGATTTGTTCTTTTAATGGTGTTTGTAGAAAAAATAATGTAGGTTATATGTGCTAAAAGTGATTTTATTTTGTTCGAAGGGATGGGACACTCGGCCTTCGGCGTTGTAAATAAATATTCCTTTGATTTAAAATTTCTTAATTTTTTTACAATATCGCACCAGTGTTAATAGTAAATCAAGTCATTTACTTTTAGGACTAGTGCTAAAAGTAAATTACTTTCAGCACCAGTGCCATAAAATCACATTTTAGACACTGATAGCATGCGTTAAAAATTAAACTTTTACTGACGTTTGTAGAAAAACATATTTTTTGGTATTCATTCACTTATTAGTCACATTCGTTTTTATGGGTAATTGTTATAATAATAAAATAAGTAAAACTGTAATTGCTTTATTACCAGAACCATTATTTACATTTCATTTACAATAAACTGTAGTAATTATGATAGGAGTAGTTAATAGTAACATTGCGTTTTACATTATTTACCAACGTGACTTGGAGATGTAAAATCCACAAAAAAATTGCTGTGCATGTCGAATATGGTCCGCCGGGACACCTTGAAGTGATAGCTAATTATTAAATCTTTTTCATTTAATTGTATTCGATATAATAACGATATGCGGTTGAAGTCCGTATTTTATATATCAGGCGCTACTGGCCTAGAAGACCAACGCCTGATACAATATTTAGACGCCCTGAAATTTCTTTAAAGAACGGAGGTAAACTTATAAATTCCAGAAGATGCAGGTCCGGAACGATTACAAGCATGAAAAATGAACTAGCAATTTAGAGGCAGTGATTTTTTTGTCATGCATTCATACTAGCGCCCCCCCCCCCCCACTTGCACACCCCTCGGTGCCCCCCGCCCGGAACAGCTTTCGCATTACTTCACGGGAGTGCGGGCGTCCCTTACACACTAAACATTCATGCAACATGCACCCTAAACTTAACTAAGAGAAATGCGGTGGCCCCAGCCGATCGACTACATTTTGCTGTGACCTCGAGTGGCAGCGCGTTCCCGCACTACTCCACCGAGGCCCCTAGAGTCAGTTATTGAAAATCCCCATACATGTCAAAGTGATCTAAGCAAAAATGTGTGTATTATTAGAACTACAGTTAAAAGAATTCTGAAAGCAAATGTATAGGTATCCCCTATCTTGTTGTTTTCCTATACGAAATGCAAATTCTGAAATAATGGTGAAGTGAATAGGCCTAACTCGTACTATTACGCACAAGAGAATCCACACTGGATACCTGCATTACCAGTTTTCAAATAGTTTTTTCTGTAAATGTTTGGTGTTGCATAGTAGCTAATTATATTAACGAATCACACTTTTTCCATGAAAATATAAGTGAACATCGTTACTTTATTTTCACATAAAACATTTTGCCCAGGTAGTTGAAAGATGTAGAACTGAATGTATAAGAAAAACTTTGATGCCAATCTGATGGCTGGCTTGCTTACCACAGTTGAATTGTTGGGAATTCCTTAAATACAGTACTTGCAGGAAATTGGATTGGAAGAGAAGCTGTATCAGCATGGCAACCAAAAAGTGGTGGTATCGCTACATTAGACTTTTTTACTTGGGTATAATTAAAGAAATGGTATACCAAATTCCGCTAGTAAATGAGTACGATTATACAATAAAATCACCGAGGCGTGTGCATCAATTACACCACACACACTTAGTAGTTTCGAAAAAGAATTGTAAAATGTGTTGAAGTGGGTGCAGGCATCATTGAACATTTACTGTATTAGTCAAACTTTTCTATTAATCATTATTTGTTGTTATGTACTTACTTAGTTTTTAAGGTTGCTCCAACGGGTGTTTTTCTTGTTAAATCATAATATAATAAACATTAGCAATTTTGTTAGTTAGTACAATAAGAGATCAACTTGTGACAAAGCAACTATGATCAATTTATGTACTATAAAATTTCAATAATCTCATTTTGTGAGCTACATGTATGTATGTTGGGATGCGTCAACTAATTTTATGACGAGACAACTTAGCTGGCCCACTCTGTAGAGCGCATAAATATGTCCTTTTTCTACTTCTCTTTACTTTGGTACATTTACCTAACCTGTACAATAGTAATGTTGAGATAACGGTCCTTAGTTTATTTTTCCGTTCGAAAACTTCACCATTGTACATAGAGCAACAGATACCTTGCAGTTACGGGTTACCTACTAACCATATTTGTATGCATCATAAACTCGAAGCTGATATCTAGAATCAACACTGCCAAATTGTTGGAGCGAAAATGTATGTGAAGGAATACATCAACAACATGTACTACAGGTGACTATTTTAGCTTGTCGGATTTTCTAAAAATGTGTCTAAAATTGTCTAAGCTTTTTCTGACGGGATATCCGTCTAGCTGAAGTTTTCGGTATTATAATAAGGAAGGAAGGAAGGAAGATTCAAGGATCGCTGAAGTAACGCTCAATAAATCACAGTCGTGGAAAAGCACTTATTATAACAGGAAACGGGTGGAGATGTCCAGCGGAATTGTTCTTATCGCCTCGAAAAGCACCCCCAGTAGCTGAGTCCTATATGAAGAGCTTAATTTTCGATTCTGAAAATGCGGGAACTTTTAGTATTTTGTCTTTCCTATCTCAAAATTTTATTTCCTATTTAACTAGAAATAGTAGCAAAATCTTAATTAATTGAAACTTAATACGTATTTTGCATATGAAATATTTAATAGTTTGAATATAATTCACACGTATGTTCAAATCACACTATCCAACATATTTAATTTCGTCTTTTTTCGTAGGTAATAAAATCATAATCTTTGTTAAAAATTTTCCAGGAGATTAAAAATCGACTTTGTTGTGGGTTTTCACTTTAAATTTTGAAGTGTTTGTATAATAAAATATACTTAAGGTTTTCAATTTAATTTGAAAAAGTCTATCAATGAGTTCTAAAATGCAAGAACAATTGGATATATACAAAAATAAATCTATATTTGTTTGAAAAACTGTATTTTATTCCAAATGGTACTCAGAAAGGTAGTCAAGTAGGTCAGTGCAAAGATTTTGTTAAAGTAAACACTTATAACTACACTCACCGGCATAGAAATCCGCCCACCCCGGTTTTTCTCAATAATATCTAGTTATCAACTAATATCATTAGGTACATTATTGAAAATGGTATCTATTTTACTAGCAGGCATAGTTATTGATAATAACGATCACATTTGTTAGAAAAGAATTGCCAAAACAAACATTTAAAACAAATTCTGTTGATATCATTTATGTTCTAAATTTGAGCTGCGTAAAGTTTTGTGTTTATTCTTGTGTTCTTTTTAAATCGCTGTGAATTTTTTTGTTACTTTCTGTTGAATTCCTTTATTGCTAGTGTTTTTGGTTTATAGTGCTTTGAAATTATGCATTGACCAGTAGAAACTGTTGCTAAAGCAGTTGCATTACTTGAAGACGGACGCAGTCAACGTTATGTCTCTAATCTGCTAGGTATTCCTCGTTCAACGCTAAAAGATGTTCATAGAAGATTTAGAGAAACCGGTAGCTATGGTCGCAGGCCGGGAACAGGAGCTAAACGTAAGACATCCGCTCGTGACGATCGTTTTATCATTTCGTCTACGTTAAGAAATCGATATACTACTGCAGTGAAGACTCGAAATGCCCTTCAGCGTGTAAGAAACGTCAATATTTCTGAAAGAACAGTTAGACGGAGTCTCAACGAAGCAAATTTGTGTGCAAAAAGACCAGCACGAGGTCCAAGATTGCTACGGCAACATCGAGTAGCACGTTTGGCGTTCGGGCATAATCATCAAACTGGAGAATCGAACAGTGGACGACCGTTATCTTTTCTGACGAGTCCAGAGTTAATCTTCGTGGGTCAGATGGTCGCGAACGAGTATGGAGAAGAAGGGGAGAAAGATTTGCTCCTTGTACTTTTTCGGAAAGGGTACGATCTGAAGGAGGTTCAATTATGGTGTGGGCAGGGATTTCTGCTGACGCACGAACGGAGCTTGTATGCATCGAAGGAGGTTCATTAACAGCACATAGGTATGTAGAAGAGATTCTATTACCTCATTTGATTCCTTATGCTCCTTTCATTAGCGAAGATGTTTTGTCTATACATGATATTGCCCGACCACATTCTGCAAGAATCGTAACTGCATTCTTAAATGAAGTTCAGATTCCTGTTATTGATTGGCCGGCAAATAGTCCGGACTTAAATCCTATAGAACATGTTTGGGACATGTTAAAACGACGCCTCAGAGCCAGACCTGTTGCTCCAAATAACCTCAACGAACTCCGAATTGCTTTACTCGAAGAGTAGGATCAAATCCCTCAAGAAGATATTCGGGGGTTGATCTACAAAATGAATCGCCGAATGTCGGCAGTGATTCGCGCACGAGGAAGCAATACGCGATATTAGAACTTTACATCCTGGTTGTTTTTGTCGTTTTGTTAAGTTTTTTAAAGTTAAAATAAAGTATGTGTTTTGTTGTTATCTTTATTTTGTCATCTCTATGTAACACCAAAGAATAAATTAAGTAGAAGTGCGACTAATAATGCAGTAAAAATAACGTACTCGGTACTAAATTCACTTTAGTTAGCATTTTTTCAAATTTCAATTAGAAAATACTATAAAAATGGGGTGGGCGGATTTCTATGGCGGTGAGTGTATTTATAACACTATTTATTATAAAAATGACATTTTTTGTAATAAGACATGGATGTAAATGACGTAGTTTATTATAGAAAGTGCTGAAAATTAAGCATTTTAGATTATTCCCTTAGCAGCATCGATGTTTTAGGACTGCGTTTCTTTCTACTCTACTCTTCTTTCTGGTATGGCTTTCTGTCTCACGAAATCCTTTTACATAGGAACTAGGGATTTTATGAGATCATTTGTAAGTAACGGTATTATCTGCTAATTCAGCACTATATTCTTCCAATCAGTTATGTACCTAATGCATCAAAAACCAACTAATTTTGGTTTCATTAACATAACATGCTCTCATAAATATTTTCTGTTCCAACTTGGACACTATTTCGCGGCAAAAAATTAGGAGGATCCTAAAAAATCTTGCATGTTGCCTCTAAAATAAATTGTTCCTTGTATAGTTGCAAAGAAGAAGGATAAATGATAATGAAAGTACCGGATTGAATCATTATAGCCCGAGTATTCAAATATATAAGAATGTTTAAACACCCGCTATGAATACAATTTTGTGGCCAGGTTAAAGTAATTTTTGAAATGCTGACATGTTTAGTAGAAACACAACTCGGTATAGGTCAACGGTAATTCTGTTACAGAGAGAGATACGAATTAATAGCATACAATTTCTATTAAATTTAAATGCGGGATTTTCAATAATTATTTGTGTATTGGACTGTATGACACTTTTTGTAATAAAACTTAAAATTTATTAAGAGAGTATCTAAAATTGAAAACATCAAAATAAAATCTAATAGGTCTTATATGGAATTGGTTGGTGCATCTGCAGAGAAGTATTCGATATGTAGGTAACTGAAACTGAAACAGTATATTGTGAAAGTTTTATATTTTTATGTTTCTCTATGTCTTTCTCCAAGGTTAATATTTCGAAAGAATTGTAAATCGAAAAAGACTTACATTTCAATTTTAAAGTGGAATTTTAATTAATAATCGAACTCAATGTCAAACTGTAATTATATTAATAAATTTTGTTTTAAGTTATTCCATAATAGAAGAACGACAAGTATATTTCGTAGTCGGTTTTCACCTTCTTAATGAATCAACCAATCTTTTCCGATATTTTATATTATTTAGTATTTTCATGAACCGAGTGTTTCCCTAATTAACTAACATACAGCGGTTTAAACTCGACAATGTGGCCAAATATTCAGAAAAGATATCTCGAACTATCCATTCAAAAATTTACTAGTTGCAATATAAATCTAATTTTACAGAACTGGATTCAATAATTGCACAGTAATGGCATCACCGGTGCCATAAACCCTTTTGCGGCTGGTTCTTTTTAGGGCAATTGTAAATTTTATTAAACAATAAATCAGCTGTGTGAAAATGTTATTAGCGAAATTCCACAGAACGTGTAAATAATCGTGTAGCGTTGTAACAGTCAATTGTATAAGGCTCCGCAGTAGTTCGAGTCAGCCCAGGCATTTTTGACAGGGCGGGGAGTTCTTTCATGAGAAGACATGGAGTCTGTATTAGCAATTCTTTAAAAATTAAAAACTATTAATTATCTATTTTTCTCATAATTATTAAACTATAATTAATTTATACTAAAAAATGATGTCTTAGTTGCTGGCGTTTTATAGCGTTGCATGCGAAAATGTAAACACTGTTTTTGTTATCAATAGTTTGTAAAATTAGTCAGGAATCATTATTGTTAACTATTAAAGAATTCCTAAAACACAATATGTCAGTAAAGAATATAATCCATTAATCTCAGTAATATATTTTTAGGGTCAGCTTACAGCAAGGATAATTATATTTTCGATAAAATGTTGTAGGTACTTTCAAATACAAGGGTTTAATAATAAACTCTGGATTAATATACACACGTTTGTGGAATTTTTCAATTTCCTGCTCCCCAAGTCCGCAGAAGGGACGTTAATTTTCCAGAGATTACATCAATTTTGTTATTTTTGTAATAACTACATGGGATTAAATTCCAAAAATCCTCACTCAATAATTTTATATCTAGGCGCAATGTTGATATCGTGTGCGTTTCCAAAACCCACTTGATTGAAAACGAAATCAAACGTAAACTAACGTACTCCTCGGTGCCTAACGTAAAACTGCAACATCTTGAAACAACAGCGATAAAATTACGAATTAACGATAACTGTAGTGTGAAAATACACTAAAGACAAAAAGCCCTTTATTTCTCACAAAAATATTTAGTACTCTAAATGTACATTTCGACTGCTAAGCAGTCATCATCAGTAGATTAAACAACGGGTAATCTTGCGAGGAATGCTTTCCTCGAGCTAGCGGGCAAGAATCACAAACTGGCCGCGGGCGCGTTAGAATTTATAGTCCGGAGTTCCCCCTCTTCGCTTGTTTGTTAAATTTAGCAGTGCAGAGTTGGGAACCATTCCGTTGTCTCGATTTAATATATTATTATTAAATTTGAAAATAAACCTGCTTTCCCAAGCATCAAGTTCTCTATTGTTTTTAACGGGTTTTAACAATTTCAACGGGTAAGACGGTATGTTCAGTATCTAAAATGTGTTCTTCTACTGATGATTTTTCTGGCCTATTGAAGCGAAAATGGGATATGTGTTCCTTAAAGCGTGTACTTATTTTTCTCTTTGTTTGGCCTATATAATGACTTGGACATTTTGAACATTTTATTTGATAAATTCCGGATTGGTCTTCTGGAGGTACCGGATCTTTAGTATTACCCAAAAGATTTTTTAAGGTATTTTTGGTGGAACTTGTGGTTTGAAAACCTGCCTTGCGAAAAATACTTGAAATTTTGTTTGAAAGTGGTGGGAAGTAAGTTAGAGGGATTCAGTTTTTATTCGAAGTTTGACTTTCTTTTTTGAGAGTGGTTTTAAGAGAAAATTGTTTTCTGGCTTTTGCTTTATTTAAGATGTGGTTAACTAATGAGGAGGAGTAACCGTTAAATTTAGCTATTTCATGTATGTAAGTTAATCCATTTTTGTAACGTTCTTCAGTGAGGGGAATAATAATTAACCTGTGCACTAATGAATTAAAGGCTGCGCGTTTATGGGTGGGGGGATGGTGAGAATCGTAAGGAATGTAACGGTCTGTGTGTGACATTTACAGAAAAATTACACACAAAGTAGGTTTATTTTCAAATTTAATAATAATATATTAAATCGAGACAACGGAATGGTTCCCAACTCTGCACTGCTTAAATTTAACAAACAAGTGAAGAGGGGGAACTCCAGACTATAAATTCCAACGCGCCCGCGGCCAGTTTGTGATTCTTGCCCGCTAGCTCGAGGAAAGCATTCCTCGCAAGATTACCCGTTTTTAATCTACTGATGATGACTGCTTAGCAGTCGAAATGTACATTTAGAGTACTAAATATTTTTGTGAGAAATAAAGGGCTTTTTGCCTTCAGTGTAATAACTTTTCTCACAGTTTGCTCTATTTTAATTTGTTTAATTTTAATAGTGTGAAAATAGTTGCCGTCTACAAACAGCTAAATAAGAAGCTAGCGGAACAAGATCTCAGAGACTTATTTATAAACGACGAAAGCATGTTACTTTAGCGGTTTAAATATCAGCACCAACAGAACAAACTTATCATCCCTACCGCCAAGTTCACCAATCGGATATACTGGACATGGTGCTGCACAAAAACTTCATTAAACCAATTTACCAAACACTCCTCCAAGCAGTACTTAGTTTTACAAACTCTATAAGAACCAGTCTTGAACAAGAAACAATTCAAAGCTAGAAACGAAACTACTACTATATGCAACCACCCTATGTAATTCTAAAACTAATTAAAACCAAAAACCAAACTCGCCGAGCATGGAAGGCGTCAAGAAGTCCCGCCTTAAGAGCCCGCCTAAATCAATTTATTCACTCAGTGAAATAGGAACTAGACAATTATAAAATAAAATCCTATCAAAAATACATAGAGTAATTTGAAACGCGAGATCCCTCGTTGTGGCAAGTCACTCACAAAACTAACGACCAACGACCTAACATACGCCACTCACCAAGAAAAGAGCGAAGTAATAGCCTCACAAATAGAAAAAATTGCACGCCAGCAGATGTGACACATGAAAACGAAAATTGGATAAATGAAATTACAAACTGTGTACGCAACCATTTACCGCAAACCCCAGACCAAACCAAACCAACTTCCCCAAACAAAATAAAAGGGTTTGTTAAACATCTTCAAACCGAAAAAACACCAGGACCAGACAAGATCACCAATATTATTTTAAATAATTTAACAAGGAAATCGTTGGCTTTTCTATGCCATAATGAATGCTTGCTTAAGATTAGGCTGTTTTCCTGAGGAATGGAAGGAACCATTCACATTCGGTGGTCAGGCTGTCGCCGGTGAGGATACCTTCTCCGGTATTCTACCACAGCTACACAAGCATCCCCGCTACAATTATTATTATTATTATTATTAGCCCGCAACATCCCATATTCACGTGCAGAAAGACACTCCATCATTATCACACTTAGAAAACACCAATAATTCAAGCATGAAACACCTTCTGTCATAACAAATTAGCATTTCTTTGACTTTGTCCTAGTATGATTTGAACAATGATAAAAACAAAGAAATGCTTTGTCACTACATAATGGTTGCAAATAAGAAATGGATTTATTAACATTTTTAGATTCGTGTAGCATCCCACATCACACCCTTAAGTTTGGACCACACCTTTTGAATCAAGCTATAGTTAACAGTTGCATTTCTTAAATTGTGGATTTATTAAATGAGCTTAACATCTAAAATTAACTAACGGAATTTTAAATACGCTCAGTGGACGTAAAACTTGACAAACCATAATCGCTCATGGCTGCTGATTTTTGAGACAGGAAATGCGTATTGTTGTTTGATTTCCTGAAATGCGGTACGATAATTAATGCAGACAGGTATAGAGACCTTAATTAAGTTGAGAAAGGCAATTCAGAGCAAATGGCGAGGATTTATGACCTGTGGAAGTTGTGCTTTTGTACGATAACGCCCGACTGCACGCCGCTACTCGCATTGTGCAATTGAGCAATTCAATTGGGATTAGCCATCCCCCATACAATCTCGACTTTGCGCCGAGCGACAGTCACTTCATCCTCCATTTTAAAAATTGTTTAAAGACCTGTTACCGTCTTCTCGGTTGCGTCGACCTCAAAACGACAGTACTAAATTGGTTTTCGTTGCAGGCCACAACCTTCTATGACGAATGTATACAAAATGTTATACCACGATATGATAAGTGTTTAAATTCAAATGGTGACTATGGAGAGAAATATTTATATAAACGGCCCTTAGTTTTAGTATAAGTCTCGTATGTAGTTTTACTATTTATTACAGTATATGAATTATTATTATTATATGGTTATGGGTTACTATAAACAACAAATAATAAATTTCTTTTGGACTTCAAATTTGGCATTATTTATAGCATAAGCAAATTTGTAATATTTTCAAACGCAACGAATTATTTCAATCGTAAATGTAATAATTACGCACTCTTAGCTGTATGTAAACAAATTGCCTTTCCATCTTGGACATTGTAAATGCCAATAATATAGATCATATCTCTTGTGTTCGCTATAAAACCCTATTATAGGAGTACAATACGTGAATGAGTTTATGATGCATATGTGGTATGAAAATGTGCGTGTTTGATAGTTTATCTAATATTGATTTATACGAGTACCTATTGAATTTTTGATAGGGGATAGACAGTCATGCTTCCACCGGTACTTTTTATGCAGAAACAATTAATTGTTTTTCTGTATTCGGTATACTTATGAGTCATAACTTAACTCCAGATACAAATTAAATTGAACACTTTTTTGAGTGCCAGAAACTATGATGATTAAACGTTGTGGCATAAAGCGCAAAAGGGATGTTACAAAACATGCTAAAAGCTCCATTGCCGAATTGCGAAATTAGTAACCATGATTATCGAACTTTGTGTGTAACGCTTCTTATACATATTATCTTCTTTCATAAATTAAACCGTTTGTCGAAATTTAACATACGCTAATCCGTATGTAGGTAGGATCTTAAAATGTTTAATTAAAAGTACCGCCCTGGCGAAATGGGGTTCCTTAATTATGTTACATTTATTTTCATTTTCATATTATTATCAGTTTTTAGGTATAATGGAAAGTGCACTTTTAAGAATAAATTGCCCATGCAAGTTGTTCAACCCAATAAGATACAAATAATAACATTCATTCAAATAAATATAATTTAAGAATTTGATAGTACATTTTAAGGCATAACATATTTATGCCTATAATGTTTTTCCTGAATAGGGTACGATATATAAGATTTTTATAAATTTTAAGTTGGCACCGAGTTATTAAAGTAGTCGGAATATGAATATGAATAAACCCGGACATGGCGCTAATATTAGCTGGTATTTGTTATGATTTCGTATTGTTATGAGCCAAGTATTTACTGCTTATCTGTTTATTGGTTCCACAACATTGATGACGCATTTTCTGAACGAATATTTAAACGGTATTAAATCGTGCCATAACAATAATATCAGTGTGACTGGTGCTTTAAAATTTAATTAACAATGCAAGTCAGTAATCTAAATCAGTATAATTAAATGGTGTAGCGTGTACTGTGTAGTAGTATAGTATTTTGGTGAAGTGATTTATAAAGACACGTAACTGCTAATTAGTGACGAGTATGCTATGTAACGCCTAGTCGAATGACGGCGACAAAGTCTGTTATACTAAATAGAAGCAATACAACCGAAACTACCATTTACGATGCAAGGTCGTATCAAGGACAAGGGTCGACTAGCTACAGTCGAAGAAGGGGGGGTTTGATAAGCCTAGGCGCCACCTGTTTAAAATATCCTTCGTCCTTGAAAATAACACGAGGTAAACAGGAACCTTCCTGGAGTTCTGACCTACCTTGCTTCGGTAATTGCTCAATTTGTCACCAATGTAAATTATTTTAACCCAAGACACAATAAAACACAACAATAAATTAGAAAATTTCAATTTATATAAAGAATCACGCAAATAAACCTTGTTGACAAATCTCCACATGAAATTAAAGTAGGTATTCAATAAAGATATCTAAAGATGCAACAGGAATTAACCAATCATGGCTAACAGTACCTTCCGTTAAACAAATTAATAAAACAAAATTCTTGAATATAATAGGGAACGCAATAATGCGAAATTATTACTAGACTACGAAGCATTTATTCCGCTTCCAACCATAATGATATTCGCGACCAAACCCGCTAAGTATTTTTAAGTTTCTCGAGGCGTCGCGAACCAAATACCCAGATGTAAAAATACCAATATAATGGTATTAGTATCAGCGCACTCTTAATCAAGATTTAAAACTTCCGCACTATTCCCCCTTGCTATTTGAATTTTAATCAATAAAAGAAAATTAATTATACTCTTGACCATTTAACAATTATTAACAGAATTTCGATAAAATATCACCAATATTAATAAAATGCAAAATTAATTGAATTTAAACTCCCACTAATTAGTCTTGTTATTAATTTATGTATATAATTACAAGATTTACTACGATTCCTCGATTTGTCTCAAACCCACAGGATCTCTTTGATTTTTCACAAATGACTGGTAATTTCTGTCAATTCTAAGCCCAGCCTATTCGCCTAAATAATTTCAATAGTCTTAGAAGTGAAACAAGAGAAATTGGATTTTCTATGCTTACCAAAAGATGTTAACTGGCGAAAGAACTCTCTCAAAAGATTTGCACACAGATTGGGATCAACTCCCCGGGAACTCACATCACACTATCGATGCCTAAAAACTTCCCAAATGTGTCTTGAAAATTCAAATCGGAAAACTTCCCAAGTCTTAAAACGACTTCCAAATTAACCCAAAACACGTGCACCTTCTTTGAGAACAGCTATATCTCAAACGGAAAACCCAAAATTCACCATTTCCTGACCGGAAATACACAAGTAGATGACATGAAACTTCCACAAGGCCAATTCTGAATTAGTCAAAAGCTTAAATATGCAATCCAAAATGCTGTATTGAAAATTTAAATATCAATCAACCAGGCGCAAGAAATCGCACGTTACAACTATTTTTAGAATAGGAACTAGAAATTCTTGTGTGTCTGTACGTGTGTATTGTCATTATCAAATAGATGTAGGTACAATAGGTACAACTACCGTCAACAAACCAATGGCATAGTAGAACATGTTCATCGTCAAATCAAAAGCATCGTTTACAACACAATTTATTGTTCATTTATTCGCTTCGTGTCTAGTACTATTGAAGATACGGATTTGCAACTGTCTCTTGCAGAACTTGTATATGAACAATTACTTTCTTATTTTAAAAGAATGAATCCATAGCTAAGAACCCTAAGTTTGATTCAGAAGGTGTGGGAAATTGATTTAGGTGAAATGTTACGTTAATTGCAATAGTATGATAAGTTAGATAAGCATCAGTAAGAGCCTTCCTTGTAGCATTGGTTAATTATGATTTACGTATAAATTTAGTTGTTATAATTCACATAAAAGTCAATGCACATGTGGCATAGTTTTCAAAAAATAGTATTTGTCATTTTAGTATTGGTAAAGGCGACAACCGGCTCCTAGCAAGAGAAAACTGTAATTGCTGTTCAAAATTTTAATTACGAGGTATGTTCAATTCAAAAATTTAATTACAAATAATTACCGTCGCGGTTAAGGCACATATCCCATTGTTTTACTAACCGACGTATACCCAACTCATAGAATTCTTGTGGCTGCTGATTGAAGAAGTCTTCCACAGCCATCTATACTTCTGCGTCAGACTCAAAGTGCCGACCTTTTAACGCCTTTTTCAACGGTTCAAAAATATGGAAATCGCAAGGCTATAGATTGGACTATGGAGTGGATGCTCTAAAACCCCCAATTGCTTTCGCTGAAGACTCTCTTTTACCACATTAGCAAAATGAGGCCTAACACTGCCGTGCAGCAAAATGACCCCACGCCTAAATTTTCCTGGACGTTTCCGTCTTATTGCTCGATGAAGCTTGTTCGATGTTTTATTGTACAGATTTGCATTGACATTTAATTCAGGTTCCTTAAAATCTATCAACAAGGGTCCTTCATGGTCGAAAAAAAATGTTAACATCACCTTGCCTGTAGAAGGTTGTGCTTTAAACTTCTTCGGTGGTTGTGAACTTGAATGTTTCCACTCCATCGACGATAACTTACTGGATAGCCCGTAGTAATGGCGCCAAGTTTAGTCACCAGCAACTATTGACAGAAGAAAGTCATACCAGTTTACCTATAGTCTGTGAGGTGTTGCAGAGATAAGCCCATTGGCAAGCATTTTTGTTCATTAGACAAGAGACGAGGAATCAATTGCGAACAAACTGCTGTAACCCAGATTACGAACAATACTATGGACAGATCCTACACTCGCACTGAAATTTCTCTAATTGAAGTTCTACGATTTTCTCTAATAAGGCCGTCCACACATGCCATATTGTTTTCTGTTAATGCAGTACACCGTGCACCTGGTCGCCGCTCATCCATAGTCCCCTCTTTTCCATTCTTAAATTGTCGGCACCATTGTTTCGCAGTTGGATACGCAATACATGCATTTCCATACATAGCTTGTATTCGTGTATGAATCTGCAATGGCTGCACACCCTCAGCGCATAAAAATGGTGGGACCGCACGCTGATCAAATTTGGACGAATTTGCAACAACTAATTTCATTTCAAAATCGAAGGTTTAAAAGTCAGAATCAAATTCAAACGCCAGAAACTTATTAATGTGTTGCTTACAAACACTACTAATATTAACAAACGTAATTTGAATTATAGCATTTGTTTTCAAGGCTAAGTTGATCAACGATGGGTTTCAGTTGAACAAGCCTCGTAGTTAACAATTGGATGAAATTTGTCAATGTAACGGAGTGGCACGCTGAACATGTTTGGCAGCCTTCACTAGCGTTGAATGCAAATTTTAGTTTATTATATCGTTTTTCCACGTACTTCTTAAGTAGATGAGATAACGCAAGCAGGCTGCTCGTCTAGAATCCCTCGCCATCCTAATGATGTGCTCATTTGTCAGAAGTAAATGCCCCAAAATTGCAGAAAGAACCGCAGAAACGAAAATTATCGATAAAAGGTAACAAAACTGTAATCGTGTTATCACACACGCCATATCAATGGGTAACATTTACAGACATCACATTTTTTTAGCAAAAGTACATGCATTAGTGTAAAGTTGTTATTATACACTTGTAAGTTCTGAAATAGATACACTTACTTTTTCTTTGTGGACTCATTGGCGATGGAAATATGATGCTTTCGTCCGTGTTTTAATAAAGCATCGCTTTACTAGCTGTACATTTTCAATTGCTGTTGTCATTTAGCACGGAACCCACTGCTGCCAGTGTTATTCTCGTTCTGTTTGTCGATGATGTCGATATACATATAACAAACTAGAGTGGGCTGAAACAGTAATACGAACTAAATCAATACTACAGCAAACAATAATCCTTTCAATTAGTTGTTGCATTCATAATCCGCAACATATTAAAAACAATGGCTGAAATGCTTTATTACGGATTTGTTCAATACTTTGACTATTATACAGTATTTGCCTACTTACAAAAATCTGTTTATAGTAATTTATAAAACCTATTATAGAAACACCAGTATGTGCACATTTATTATGGAATGTTCACTATCAGAGCAATTAGTTTAGTAATATACGTACACATATTTTGCGCGTAGATATAAAAAAGATAAAATGTATCATCATATTTTAAAAGCTTTAATTTTCTAAATATAATACACATACCCGCTGACATATAAGAAGTGTCCCCAAGTGTGGTTAAAATTAGAGTAAACGCTACGACTAATTTAGAAAAGCAACAACTAATTATCAATTTATTTTCACAACTTTTGGAAGACAGTAATGTTTAATATCTATTAAATGTATTAAACAACTTAAATTTTAGGTTTACATTTAACTTAAAATTGTCAAGAAGTTTCTTGCGCTCTTGGTAGAATTAAATGTTAGAATTGTTTGACAAACTTTAACGGACTTTGACAATTTATTTAAGATGTTCAATAAATAGTGGTGCATAGGACTGTCTTAGCGAACCTAGGAAAACAAGAAAACCTCTAATATGGTAATTTACATTAAAGTTGTTATTTCGTATTTAAGAGATAATTTGGATTTTGAATAATGAATATAGCGCATAAATAATGATAGCAATTGAACTATGCTTTAATAACTTTGCAGTGATTATACTAAATGTTATAAGCTGCATGGCTGTCGAAAACCAGCTTACTTGTTGTCCACAGCCAATTATCATTGCAAATTGGTTATCCAGGACATACAGCACAGTATTGAACTATTTTATAGTTCGATGAGAACAAATTATTAAACAATTCCCGAGTGGCATACGCAATTAAATTTTTTAAGCGGAGAGTTTTGTACATTCTAGCTAACTTTGGTAGGCTTTGAATGTTTATGCAGAAAACTTTCCACGTCTTCCTTTTCCGCCTGATACTATCGTTACTATGCAGACGTTGAAACTGTTTAGAGCCCTCCCAGTTGCTTTGCGCTCTGAATCCTTTGAAAATCCACCTAGACGATGAAACTTTGCGCGCTGTAGCTGAATAATTTTGGCCTGTATAATATACTAATAGTAAATACTAATAATATTTTTGAATGGGGTATTGGCTGCTCTACAGGGTGACATAATAGTGCGATATTGTTTCCTAATGTCTTTGTTATAGCAGATTCAAAAAAACTTCAAATACAAAAGTTGTTTGTTGGATTACTATTCATAACTTAAAATTATTGCTGACTGTATAGGGTGTTCTGTTTGAGTGGAACAGTGGATAACTCCTTTATTTTAAATAGAACATCCTGTATATTATTACATTTTTGGATTTTATATTTTTTTTATCTTTACAACTATGTATGGTTTTAGGTATCTATTGCTAGTTGTTTCGGAAATAATTATTATCTCTTAAATTTTAAAAAGGACGACTAATTTTTAACAGTTATTTAGAGAACGGCATACAATTTTTCAAAATTACTTTGTAGTTTACACGGACGCATTTTCAGATAAGTATAGTACTGTTTAGGTTGTAAATATCATATACATATGTTCCTAATTTACAATCACCTTTAATAAAATTCATCTCCTAATATCTCTTTTCCTTTATGGAACCCTGTATATTTTTACATTGTCGAGCTTGTCATTCTTTAAACGTTTAAACGGTTTCATATTACTTGCATTTTTCTATTATAAATACAGTGTGGTCCGCTTACAAAGAAATCGGTTACTAAGTAAGTTCGGTCATAAAGTACAAAATTACTTAGTCCCGACAAAGCCCCGTAGGTCCTGTGTTAATGAAGTTCGCCTATAAAGTAACTTAACTTCGGTTAGAAAGTAATTTTTCGCTTTGGAAAATTCCATATTTAAAGCTGGAAACAATATTTACCTGGTAAGATCTCTTCCCAGAAAGCCACGTAGGCGGGCGGACAGATTCTGAGGGGTGAAAATGTCCAACACTTTCAGATTAAAATTGAATTGCTCTTTAATTGAAGACTGGTCGCTATGGTCAATGGGCCTTGCAATTAGTTATTGTTTAACTGGTCTGCAGTAAACATCAAAGTACATATATTGAAAAGCAAGGTGATTTCTTTAAGTCAAATTAAGTCCGAAAAGAAAAGCGTTCTGTATGGAAAGCAAGTTAGTAGTTATGAAAGCGCTGGAGAGTGGTCAGAAGAAGAGTGAAGTGACAAAACAATTCAATTTGGTGTACTCAACCGTCAACACAATATGGTGCTCGAGGGTTCAAATCGAGGCTGAATCGGAAAAAAAACCGAACCGTCTACCAAGAAGCTAAGAAAGACAACTCACGAGGATTTGGATCAAGCGAAGATCAACTGGCTAGCATGCTGGGAATCAAAATATATGATTGTTCCCATGGTTGGATCGAACGTTTTAAAAAGCTCCATCAGAAAAATTTTGGGAAGGTTTGTGGTGAAGCAAAAGATGTCGACAGGAATGCAACAGACGATTTCAACCGCAATGAATGGGCAGTTATAACACAGCAGTTTAAAAATGAGGACATTTTCAAGATGGAGGAGACTGATCTATTTTTCAAGATGGGCCCGAATTCTACACCGTGTTACCGGCCAATCGAGCTTTTTCGACGATTCTTGATACTTGATGGAAAAGGGCCTACGCCTTAGCTCAGAGGAGTAGGGGGAGTTCGTGAAAATCGCTTATGGGAGAAAATCTTTAGTTGTGTACACGGCGAGTCAAAATAAGTGGGCGCCACCTTCCAAATCCAGCTGATTGTAGGCCCTCGTGGAAGGCCGAGAAGCCAACAGCTTACGGGAACGGAACTTACGGTGTTTGTGCCTCCTCCTATATATTTAAAGCTTGCAAAATTCTTACACCAGCAAGTACAAAAGACACAATAAGAGACAGTAAACTTTAAAACACATATAATAAAATAAATAGAATGTGGCAATACAATAAAATGACACGAGTTATTATAACGCAAAAGTTTCCATTACATGGTTAAAATCCTTGAACGTTCAGGAAACTCGTCGCCACTGGTGCAACGGGATTTACGTTATGCATTCAGTTATAAAACACCAGTGACGCTGAAGTTCACAAAAATAGAGTATAATCTAGTAGTTCTATCATAAAACAGATTAACACATATGGCGACTGAAGGTCATTTTTTTCCTTGCAATTACATGAAGTTAAATTTGAAGTCTGCAAGTCAACGCGAGCAAAAAAACTTGTTTGTCACAACACAAAACTGAAAGTTTTTACCTTGATTTCCGGTGGATGGCTTAAAGCGAGGCAAGCACAACGGCGGCAATTTCCGGTTGCGGGGTCGAAAAAAATAAAGGGCCAGGAAGACAACGTTCTTCGGGGCAGCGTTGGGAGCGATGTAGCTGTTACGTCCCTGGAGAGGGCCAAGCTGGTTTCAACTAGGCCAGCTAGCGTGGAGACAGAAGCGAGGCTTTTTCGGACGACGGGCACGAACCAAATTCCAGCAAAACACTTGCACGATTTCCTTTTTTTCCTTTTCACATCACAAAGATCCGAACTGAATTCGACAGGAGCAATTAACTTAAAATTGTCCAGCACCAAAGCGAACCTTCTGTTATTATTTATCCGACTTTTAAGTCGATTTGATTATGCTCCACAGCACACGGTAATACGAAAAACTTAACAGAGGCGCCACTGAAGGAAAAGAAACTATCTTCCAAGCTACGTCCGTCAATCTCAAAAGTCTGGCTTCCACTAACTTTCTTTACGGCCCCCGTACGGGCGACCGGAGTCCGCGAAGATCGAAAATGGGCTCCCTCAAAAAGGCAATGGGACCTCACTTCTCCCAAACGATATTGCACCACATTTCGAAATCTTACGCAAAAAGTTCTAGAAGGAATTTGTTTTTAACCCGCGAGTTCCAGGAAGCGTTCGAGGTCGACCGCGGAAGAAAACAAGAGACTGCAATTTTAACACAAAGAAACTATTACGTATCTCGAACTTCGAAAGACAAAACAAAATAGTGAAACGGTAACCCAAAATAAGACCAATTAAAATAACGTTCTATTAATTCTGCCGAAGCGGCAAACAAATTAAGAAATCAATTAATATAAAACGGCACATTTTAAAATGACATAACAACCAAAATTTAAAAATGAAATGTGCGTTGGCGGTAAAATGTCCAAAGAACGCCTGACAATTCTCGTTTATGAAAATGCCACTGGCACCCACAAAAGGGAACTCCTAGTGATCGGAAAATCTCAGAAACCTCGCTACCAGTGAAGTACACTGCGAATCAAAGGTCGTGGATGGTTACGGAAATTTTAGAAAAGGAGTTGAGAAGTTGGGACGAGGAACTCCTCAAAAAGGGAAGAAAAACCATTCTTCTGTTAGACAATTGCACAGTCCACCCACACCTTCAGGGTCTTAGGTCCATCAGATCGGTCTTCCCGCCCCCAAACACCAATGGACCAGAGCGTCATCAGGAATCTCAGATGCCATTATAGGAAGCGACTAGTGCTGAAAGACATCGAAAAGCAGGTGGAAAATGTTTAGCTCAATAAAACCTCTTCGGGACGCCTGCAATATGTTGAAGAAGGCTTGGAGGGATGTCAGCTTCAGAACCATACGGAACAGCTTTAGTCATACCGTTCTTATCCCTGACCAATTTGAGGAGCAGGACAGTCTACCTATCGCACAGTGGCTAGCTTCGTATGGAGTATGGACTACCAACAGATTCTGACTTGAATGACTTCCTCAGCTATAAAGAGATTCCATTAACGACTGCTCTATTGACCGACCAAGACATAGTAGCAGAGGTTACTTCACAAGACGAGGACCACATGAAAGACGAAGGGGAAAACGATGAAGCTGAGTCAAGCAACTCTTCAGCTCCACCGACATTTGCACAGGTACGACACTATTTGAGGCAACTCTTACGAAACTCCTGGAGATGAAGACGTTCTGACTGTATTTAGAACTTTAGAAATTATTAAAAAGGTAAGAAAAAAAAAACCAAAAAGTTGGTAGAGGCATTTCCAAATGTCATGGGCTGCGAGATGCGCAAATGAAGAAGAGAGGAAACTATAGAAAACGTCAAGCAATAGAAGTAAGTGATAGCCTAAAAACATATTTCACTAAAAATACACAATTTAGTCTTGAGGAAGACTGCTTGTGGAAACTCAACAAAACTATACATACTTCAGACAAACCACGTGCAAATGACAAAAACAATGAAGTTAGTTTAAAAAAGCTGACGACAAACAACTTCTGTATTTAAAGTTTTTTCAAAGCTGCTATAGCACACATTAGGAAACAATATCGCACTATTAAATCACGCTGTATAATGATTTTTATAACTTAAGGAGAATCGAGAAATTTCCACTTATTTTGGTCACACAAACGAAAACAGAGCAGAAGCTAAGAGCCTTAAAAAGCGGCGCATATCTGTCCTGTAAGCAGTATACAAAAACTTATTTTTATGCAATTAGTAACCATTTTGATGTATAGCCAGGGAAGGGAACTACATAAAAGCGTACAATTCCGGTTAATACTATTGATGGTTGGTTTGTTAGGTTAAAATACTTATTAATTGGCTCTGACTCGTATTTATATTTATTTAAGTGGTTTCTGAAACTGAAAATCCCTATTTAGTTATGTTTTATGGAATTATCAATTAAAAAGGAATCGCAAAGTACCTCGCATTGTTATTAAAAAAGCGTATAGTAATACCGATACATTTCTTCTAGCCACAGGGCATACTGTTTTCAGAACATTGGTTGGAATGATGGCTTTACGCATTTAGAACGTTGACAGCTTTACTAAGAAATCTACTTTAGGAGATTCTGGATCGATGATCTTAGAACATAAAGACTAATGCAAACGGTTATAGTTTACGGGTAATAAAATTTTACTAGTTGCATTGAAATTGAAACCGATTTAAAATAGTATTCAATAATATGTTGGCGTTAACCAGTAACATGTAAAAATGTTTATCTCGTTATATCGTCGTTGACATTTGTTGACAACTCAAATTTGGAAAACGTTGGAAAGTTAAAAATGCATAATTAAATCACACTTTTACCTACTACAAAACTTCATGAACATATCTATACATATTAGCGTGTTTTTTATAAACCTTTTATTCCTCAGTACTACTGGAAGTCGCTTGCACAGCAGATGATGACAGTGTCAGTCAAATGGTCACCAAAGTTAAGCAAGGCACGCTCCGGGTCACGGCTAGAATGCACGGTTCATTTAGTGGTGCAAACAACAGCCACTGCTATGTTTCAGAGGGTACGCCAAAGCCGTCGGTCCCGGCTACCACTACCTGTTAGGCATAGCTGAACGTTCAAGATTAAACACTGACCTGTCTTTTAAAAATAAGTAAAGCTTCTTGCCTGCACTTTCCCATACTTTTATTAACAGATTTTGTATAGGTCTGTTTTATAAAACTTTCAGAAAACCTATTACTACCAGCATATGCGATCTTCGATTATAATCGAAGATCACATATGCTGGTAGTAACACTGACCAACTGATTCAATGTTTAACGGTGTATACATAAAAGCTGCGTTTGCTATGTTGGTCTTGTATTTATTCGCAGTTTACAATGTTGTGGTTTGATCTTACGTTGGGAGATGTTAATGTTCCTGTATCAAGAATGCACTGCTCTGTATGTTATCAAACGTATAATATGGTAACCTTACAAATTAAAATTTATAAGGTATATGCAAATTTATTATATTAGTAGTAACAATATTTACTTAACGAAGTAGAATTGGTATCAGATTTTACATTGTTATATTAATACCAATTTCCGTTCGACAGGATGCAAACAACTTATACATACAATGCATGTACACAAATTTGGCAAACGAGAGCGGAACACCACCATAAGGTGTGTAAAGCGCACCGTGTATCAGTTAGATGCGTTTAGAATAACAGAATAATCCCCCCTAACCGGCACTGCTACTATTCTAGCTCAAAATTCCAGCTTGTATGGAGGCTAACCCGATGAAGTTTTGTTAAAACGTCACGTTCACGTTTAAGGATGTGAGAAGGGCATGTTGGTATGACTAGCTGTAATGGATGCGTGGCAAACGTGATCTCTCTACCGCACATAAATTCCAATAGTCCTAAAAACATGACCTGGATGCAGTAACAATTTAAAGTAATACCTCACGTATTTTCGAAGCTGTTTTGTGCCGATATTGATTTGTTTAGACCGTGGTAATAATATAACACAATTGTGCGCAGATGAATAGAAAATTTGCCTGTTTTATCTTTGCAATTCATGTCATAATTTTGTGAATTAATGCAATACATTGGTTGATTTTTCATTCTACACTAAATATCTCTTTTAAAATAGATTTATTACAAAATAATTGTGGCTCAACTTCAATTTTGCGTACTTTATCAAAGCATTACTTCAAGAAACTTGTTCCAAAAAAAAAACACAGCAACTATTTTTATTAATGCAAACTGGGGTTTTTGCAAGAAATTGAATATAGCAGAATATTTGTTTTTAACTTTTAACTCTAGAAAGAAGTTTACAATTGCAAAAATATTGTTTAATGCAGTTAACACTGCAACTATTGGAAATTAGCAAGAGCACTATTCCGGAATGGTGTTCTACCACTTCTTCGCGTCTATTTTCGGCGCCTGTTGTTTGCTCGCAGGTCTATATGCTCGACAACTATTTACTCGCCAAGCCGATTGCTTGCGGACAGAATGCACGACTTGCAACTTATTCTCAAAATATTATCGTAGGCATTTAGTATGCCGTTGACAATTCTCAAACTTCTTAAATTCCTCTAAGGAATATTGATAGTCAAACATGCCGACATTACGAGAAGTGTGTCAGATTTTTATGTTGTATACTGCATGTTCGGAAGACAACCTTCACTCAAACTAACCTATTTAAAATATTGGTATAGTAATATTTCCTTGAAATCTCAAAATCTGTTTTATAAGTTAATATTGTTCCATGTACGGCATCAAAAATTAAAATAAAGTTTATAATTGTCAAGCAAAAGTTGTGCTAAATCATTTTACAAACGAAGGTGTTTAAGCAAAAATGCTTCTTCTACGTTATCAAAGTAACATTTATAGTACTGCGAGCAGGTTCACTGTCGAGTAAACGGGCGGCGGGTAATTATCTTCACTAGCTTCCAGAGAGCAATCGGCAATCAAGCGAATGGTGGGCAGCAAATGTCCTAGAACCTTCGAAAACACGTAACCTAGGTACAACAACATAGAATAAGGCAAACAGATTTTAGCGAAAGTAAAAGTTTAAAGTATCTATCGATATTTTTTGAGATTTTTGATGATGCAGGTGGAATTTTCTGGTCTGCTGTATTAGATGCGGTTCCTTGAACTGAATATTGCAAAGATTCCTTCTTTGTCTTCTTCTTCTGATTATAGGCCAATGGCCTGTTAATTACCTACAATGGAGTAGGTTCTATGAGCCCTCTTTGCACTTATGCCGGGCAGGAGGCTAATCTAACCCGTCGAACAGAGAAGAGAAGTTGCACTACATGGTTTACGATTGTCAAAGATGTTCGTATTACAACAAGGAGCATCGGTTTTACGTTCCTTCCGAAGTACGACCGGTTGCATATGCCACTATACTGGTCCACCCATCCGAGTACTGATCTGTGCGGATTGTGCTGGACTACGAATACCGTATGACCCGCGTCCGCAGTACTCCGCTATGCAACCGATTGACTGTTACGAGCCAGACGAGCCGTAACCGGATAGGTGGAAAAAGGCTTAGCTCAGAGGAGTAGGGGGAGTTCGCGGAAATCGCTTACGGGAGGAAATCTTCCTGGTTGTGTACAGAGTGGGTCAAAATTAGTGGGAGCCATCTTCCCAATACAGCTGATTGTAGGTCCTCGTGGAAGGCCGAGAAGCCAGCAGCTTACGGGAATCGGACTCACCTTTATTGTGCCTCCTCCTATATATATGAAGTTTGCAAAATTCATGCACAAACAAATACAAATTCAAAATAATAAAAGAAATACTGAATTTTAAAACACATATAATGAAATTATTGGCAATACAAAAGAATGAGAGCAAAAGGTGATTTTAATAACTCTATTTTACAAATAGTCAAATTGAGCGCTCAAACACAAAGGGACCCGCTGTCACTGGCGCGCGTAAATGGGCCAATCGACTACGCAGCCCGCGACGTCAGAGCTTACACAAATAACACAATAATTAACTAATACTAAAAAACTATCTGCGACTGAAGGTCGCTCTTGTTGCAAACAACGAAAAGGTTCAGTCACTTGGAATTTTGCAAGTTTACGCGTGAAAAAAGAGGGGTTCCTTTTACACTACCCAAAAAACTGGTACTTTCTTTGCAACAAAAAACTAAGTTTCTTGACCTTGATTTGTAGTAACGAGGCGGAAACAGGCACAATTTCGAGGTGTTGAACCTTCCCGGTCCGGAAGAAAAAAAGGTAGACGTTCTTCTTCAGAAAACTTTAGAACGAAATTTTCGTCGCAGCAATGGCACAGGTACAGGAACAATAGGCTCGATACTAATCCGCCAAAGGCGATCGGCAAATTCGCAATGAATTGCCTTTTTAGTGTTGAAATTCACCGTATTTTTTTTTAAATCCTACTGCTGTCGATATTCTGTTCACTCCACGGGGATTCGGCGATACGAGATTATGCGATGGATACCCATCGAAAAACCCAAGCCGCCCCTGCCGTACTTCATTTCTTAACGGCCCCCCAAAAATTGATTTGGTGGACCGGAGTTCAGCGAAGATCGAAGGCTGACTGATGAACTAACGCGACTCAAACCTGCATTTCCCGCAAAATATTGCAACATATTGCGAAACAGTTCTAGAACGAAATTACGCGTGCGACCTCCGAGAGAAGCCTAAAAACATTTCTTAAATGCTAGCACTGTTTAACAAAGGAATTCTTGGAAATTATTTTGATCGGCAAATCTAGCCTACAAAGAATAGCCTCGAGACTGGTTTCGTCATAAATTAATCTTTAAAAGAAAATAATAACGAAAGCTGTAACCGTCATATAATTGGCAATTAAAATAACGTTTTTAATTCCTGTGGAGCGGCAATTGGATTGTGACCAGTTCAAATAAAGCGGCAAACTTTAAAAGAACATAACATGACATTCTTTTCCTTCTCACTTGTAGTTATGCTTTCGCCCGTTTTTTCTTTGGTTTCTTGCTTAATTATGCCGTGTTCAGATTATCACTTTACCTCTTTCATACCCGACTTTGGCTATTGCGGTTTCTTGGTGATTTGTTGGTGTTTGTTCCATTTGCGTTTTCTGTTTAGTATCTACTCGTTGATATTTTTTATGTTGCAGGTCTGCCTAATGCTCTCGCTTCTTACTCTACTAAAACAGTTTTGTCAGCGATTCTATCATTCTATTCAGAAATGATTTCGTTTTTTGCGCTGTCACCAATAGTATTACAGTCCTTATTGGTCCTATTGTGACTTTATAAGTTCTTCTACACCGATGTGCTTATTCTTCCAGATTGTATCGTCTAAGCCTTCTGCTATTCTTCTTGCTTTAGTTGTTTGCTGTCTCCCTTCTGCTACTACATCGCCGTTCTAGATATTTCAATTCCCGAATATGTGAAGATTTTTCCCGTATAATTTTCTCGTTAATAGCAAGTTGGCATCTGAGACGTTCGCGTGATATTGTCATACACTTTGTTTTTTATATTACAATAATATTTTTTCGCTGTTACAATAAACTGGTGTAATATTCGTTGAAGATCATCTAAGGTACTGCGATTAGTACGGCATCATCGCCATAACAAAGAATTGTCATTTGCTGATTTATCATTTTATATCTCTTTCCATTGTATAGGTTTCTTACAATTTTATTCATAAAGATGTTAAAAAGTAAAAGACTTAAGGAGCCGTCTTGCCTAGTATCATATTGGTTCTGAAACCCTTCCTTGCATATTTCCTTTAATGTTTTCTTGCATATGTTTTTCATGGTTTTAATGAGACTGATAAGTATTTTTCTACTGCATAGAAGATTTATAATATCTTTGAGTCGCACTCGATAAATTGGTTGTTGTAGATCAGTGAATAGAATACCTAAAACATATAATTGTATGATTTGATGACCTTGATGGTTTTATGGATAGCTACCGCAATCAATATTTTTGCTGATTCCTTATTTTTGATACAAAAATAAAAATACAAATACTGTTGCATCCGGCATTTAGAATTTTTTAAGCTTATTGCAGATTGTAATTTTCGTGCTGTATAGAATAAGAAAATATACTCTTAATAGGTCCGTTCTTAAGGAAATATTTCTTGTGCGATGAAAAACTAAAATAATATTGATGGTCCATAAGAAAACCTATCTTCTAAATATGTACAAAGTGATTTTTTAAAAAGTCAATTGCAGTAGCCTAGGGATTGTCCCGTCTATATTAAGCTTTAGAATCTGACAATATGAAAATTGTAACAGCATAGCTGCTAATAATTAAATAAAAACGCTTCAATTATTTATTCAAAAATGAATTTCACAGTGCAGCATAAGATATTTATGGTAAAAGCTTATTACCGAACTGGAATCATCATAAATGGTGAGTGGCGGTATTCGATCCAGGAATGCTTCAACGATTTTACAGACCATTTTGGAATTGTTGAATACATTCGATTTTACGATGCTCTAAGGCACACTGTGGAATTATTCGATGAAACAGGTGGTGTTACACGCAGAAATGGTAGCGGTAGACCTACAGAACGCACACCAGACGTCCTGGAAAATGTTAGACAAATAATGGCTGAAGCTCCCTCAACTTCACTTCGACGTCTTTCACAGCGCATTGATTTGTCTTACACAACCACGAGGAATATTCTTAAAGCAGATTTAAAGTTATTCCCATATAAAGTAACTTCAGTTCATCAGATTCTACCAGCAGACATGCCTCTAA
>JABXWE010009464.1:0-23040 GCA_014611495.1 Limonius californicus | reverse complement strand
ACTCTAATGGGACATGTTCGTGCAAAACTGCGAATTATCGAAGACCAAGGCCCTTTAGCTGCAGTTTAAAATTTTATTTTTGTTCATTATAGATGTAAGATTAACCTTTTAAATAAAAGTTTTGAATAAATCCACACTGGCTTTTAATAGCTGACTCTCTTTGTTTTCCGAAAACTTTTGTTACATACGTTATGTAAAAATTATTGGAAAACTGAACCACAAACTTTTGAAAGCAATAAATTAAATGGTGTCCAAATATTCGTTTAAAATATTTTACAGCAGTCTCTTCTCTCTCTCTCTCTCTCTCTCTCTTTCTCTATTCGTTTTTAATCTTCTCTATTGATTTGTGGCAACACTGCGCTTTTCATTGTTTTCGATCTGCGTCCAACTTCTAACAGATGTAAATCACTGTCTGACAAAATGATAGTGTAGATAAGATGCTTATCTTTGATTCAATTACTTAGATATTTATTTTTTACATCATTACTTTATTTGTAGTGGGCGTACCCATATCAAAGTTCATAAATATATTTTATTTAATGGTTACCTGTAAGAGAGGTTAATTGGCAGAGCAGGTAACTGACATTCCGTCACCACGCCGGACTTCGCCCGTTTTTACTGTATTTAAATTTTGTGTATATATGGTGCTGAAATAAAGACATTATGTATATTATTTCTATGGGTTACATGTCAAGGCTAAAGCTACAGCAAGTATCATCTTACAATGCATAAAATTAGTTATGAAAAAATTACTATACCTAGTAGAAACGAACTAAATTAAACCGAGTTCCGAATGCTTACCTGGTTAACCAGACTATTCGGTATCGAATATTTCGGCTAATCTAAGCGAATAGGATCGAATATTTTGGTTACCTTAACTATTCCAATTTTAGAATGAATAGTAAACAGTTTGAATAAACCATAATTAGTTAATAGAATTCCCGATTTTATTGTATAGTCTAGTAAAAGTCCAATGAACCAAAATCGCTTCTACTTTAATTTAATTAAATTGATCAACGCCGCCTACATATGCCAATACTAAGTCGAGCTGTCTATTTACTTAAATTTTGGGTTCAAATAATTTCAAATAACAAAAAAAAACAGATTTGTTGCATATTTCTGGTGAATGCCGCGGCAATGCTGCTGCAGATCGAAATTTATATATCGGGCGCTATCCAACTTGGATCCCACCATCTGACAGAAATATTTACACGCCTTGAAAATTTGTAAGAAGCGAAGGTAATTTTGTTAATTCCAGAGTATGCAGGCCCAGAACTATTACTAACATGAATAATTAGCCATGTTAGGGACGGTGAACTAGAATCTCCATATATGTCAAAGCGAATATTAGAACGTAGAGCATGACAATAACCTTCAAAGAAGATTGCAGTTTTATAATTTCTTGCAGAACAAATTTTTTAAATCATCAATTTTAAACTGTGTGTGATTAGCTATGACGGAACATTCACAAACAATGATGAAGTCAATAAACATAACTCACTCTATTACACACAAGAGAATCCGCACTGGCTACGTGTTGCCTACGAGGATCGATTGATAATTAAGGTCTCCAATCCTATAAAATATGTTTGAGACAAGAGGAAATAATGAAACCTGTTATGTTCATTTAAGTTTTGCCACTCTGTCTGAATTAATGTCGTACTGTAATTGCCGCTTCATAGAGATTGAAAATCCTATTTTAATTGCCGTTTGTATGTTGATAACAGTTTTGGTTATTTTGTTGTTTTTAAAGATTGATCTATGACGAGACCAATTTCGATAGTTTCCCTTTGTAGGCTAGATTTGCCCATCAATAATAATTCTCGGAAATGTTGACCCTCGGAAGTCACACGTGTTATTTTCGTTCCAGAATCATTTCACCATATTTCAAAATATGTTGCAATCTTTTGGGGGAAACGCAGGTTTGCGTCGCAATAGTTCTGGAATCAGTCCTCCATCTTCGTTGACTCCGGACCACGGACTCCATCTACGGGGAGCCGTAAATAAGTCGAGTGCTGCAAGGGCGGCTTGGGTTTTCGATGGGTGTCCATCATGTGTGATTTTCGTTTCGCTGTTTTACCGTGGGGTGAAAACAGAACTATCGACAAGTGTCGGATTTAGAAACACACAGTTCCTGTCCCTCTGGTAGTACCATCGGTGCGACGAACGCATCGAAGTTTTGGCCCTTGATATTGACTCCATTCCATCCAGTCTGCAGGGGCGTGCCTGCGGATTTTCCCGCATCTTGTGTACCAAATTGTGCCTATCTCTCTCTATCCCATTCATCGGAAGCTAAGGTACAGAACTAGTTTTTTGTGGTAAAAAGAAACCTTTTACGCGCTAACTTGCAAAATTCAACGTAATTGAACCTTGTTTATGCAGCAAGAAGCGACCTTCAGTCGCCGATTGTCTATGTTTGCACTGCTAATTGTAAAGAGT
Source organism: Limonius californicus (assembly GCA_014611495.1). Classification (NCBI taxonomy): domain Eukaryota; kingdom Metazoa; phylum Arthropoda; class Insecta; order Coleoptera; family Elateridae; genus Limonius; species Limonius californicus. The sequence goes on along the minus strand of JABXWE010009464.1, from coordinate 20,601 downwards.
AATTTCTTTTATATTGTGTTATGCTTGTAAACTCCGACGCCTCTGGCCAAGTAGTTGTTTGAAGAATGTAAATATCGTGCGCCAGCAGCGGCGGGTTCTTCCCCTGAACCTTCAAATCAACAGTTTGTATTATTAAACTACGAGGTCATCATTTGCTGTCCTTTTTTTGTATTGTGTCATTTCAAATTGTTTGATTATATGTGTTTGAAAACTTATTGCCTCTTATTATTGAATAATTTTGTATTTGTGTGTTCATTAATTTTACAAGCTTTATAAACAGAAGGGAGGCACAATAAAGGTGAGTTCGATTCCCGTAAGCTGCTGGCTTCTCGGCCTTCCACGAGGACCTACACAATCAGCGGTATTTGGAAGGTGGCGCCCACTAATTTTGATCCATTCTGCACACAACTAGGAAGATTTCCTCTCGTAAGCGATTTCCGTGAACTCCCCCTACTCCTCTGAGCTAAGCTGCAGGCCTTTTTCCCCCTATCCAGTTGCGGGCCGACAAAAAAGCTCGTTTGGCCCGTAACAAACCGGTGTCAAAATAAAGTCAATTTATTGTACTTCAAACCTACATTTTTATTTTTCTACGTAATCACCATTTAGTGTCACATAATTTTCCAAACGCTGTATCCATTTCCTCATTCCGAGCATGATGAAGAAACTTTCTGGTTTACTCTTGATCCACTTGCGCACACCAGTCTGAACTTCGGTATTCGACGAAAAATGGTAACCTTCCAATACCTCCTTCAACTTTGGGAACAACCAGACGTCTGTGGGTGCCAAATCGGGGCTGTACGGAGGGTGAGAAGCAACCATGAATTTCAGGTTCGTCATTATCTTCGTCGTTTTGCGGCGGCAAAGCGGTCTGGCGTTGTCGTGGTGCGACCAGAAACCAGAAAGTGATTCTTTGCGGCCTTACTCTACGGATACGTTTCTTGAGTGCTCTTAAGGTTTCGCAGTATCTTGCCGAATTAATTGTTGTTCCTTTTGGTAGATATTCCGTGTGAGTGACACCCGTTGCATCCCCAAATATCGTGAGCATGACTTTTTGTGCTGAGGGAACTGTTTTGAATTTCCTTACACCCGGAGATGAAGGGTGACGATATTCCATCGACTGCCGCTTGTTTTCAAGGTCGTAATGATGAACCCAAGATTCGTCTCCGGTGGTGATGTTCATGAGAAAATCATCTTCTTAACGACGATACTGGTTAAGGAGTTCTTGACAAACGTTTTTTCTCTGTTCTTTCATCACATCCGTCAATTGTAGCGGGACCCATCTGGCACAAATTGTTCTGTAATTGAACGTCTGGATAATGTGCTGCACTCTTTCTTGACTAATGCCCAGTTACAGAGCAATTTGTCTTTGCTTAATTTGGTGATTTCCTTGAATCAGAGCATCCAATCGTTTTTGATTCTCCTCATGCGTCACTGAAATTGGTCGTCCTGATCTTTTTCCATCAAGTACCTTCATCTTGCCCCTATTGCAGATTTTTGCACGTCGAACCCATTGGCGAACATTCTTCACATCCATACAAACATTGCCATAAACAGCTTTCAAACGCATGCGAATTATTTTGATGGGCGCCCAACTTTCCAGCGTTAAAAATTCTATCACTGATCGTTGCTTGGTACGTAACTCAGAAATCGAGCTCATGATAAATGACACAGGAAACTGAAACTATGCAGGTTTAGACTAGACGCTCGAGGCTACCGAATGCAGGCTAGAACTTGTTCCTATCCTCACTACTCGCACCACGGCGTTGCTGGAGACCTTAGCTATCAATCAACCCTCGTATTTTTAAAGAGTTCCTTTTGTAAATGTTGGTGTGTGACAGCCGGTAACCATATTATTAGAACACAGTTCTCTCGTGAAAATTTAACTGGACAAGATTACTTGAATTTCCTGCAAAACATTTTACTCGGGTTGTTGAAAGAAGTAAAATTCGATGTACGAAAAAACTTTGGTACCGAGATGAGAGCTGCCCTGGCAGTTGGATTGTTAAAAATTCCTTAAATAATGCATTTGGAGATAATTAGATTTAAGTTGTGGATTCAAGAAGTGGCGATAACTCCGGTAGTAAATGAACACGATGTACAAATAGGATGCAAATATTTGCTTAAGTCAGAAGATCGTTCTGAAAACGAATTAGAAAATGTGTGGAAGTAGATAGACGCAGTTATAAAGATTTACTAAATTAATTAAACTTTGCTATCTATTTTTTGTTGTTTTCCACTTGTTTAGTTTTTACTATAGTGTAGTTACAACAATGGGTGCATTTCTTTCAATACTACAACTAAGATTAGCAAAATTGTTAATTACTACAATAAGATATCAACTTCATTTCGTAATCTTCAAATTTTCAATATATTGACATATGCTCTTGCAACAGAAGCCATTTGTTGCCGTAATAGTATAGTGGTAAAACCTTTCTTAAATTGCAGAAAATTATGTGAACAATGTAGCTTACAATTCAGAAACAACAATTATAAGCTTGCGCGATGCAAAATGTTTAACATCACTGTGTTTCAACCTTGTTGGAATTTAATTAAAAGCATGTTGATCCCTAAACCAATCTTGTTATTTTGTTACCCACCAAGAGAAAACCTAAAATTTTATCAATGAGATGAGTAACGTAACAAATTCGCCGCAGACGTCCAAACGCGTGCTGTGACTGAAATTCAGTAACATATTCAAGGATTTTTTCGAAAACCTAATATGTTACGAAATATCAAACCGCAGTTTTCTTTGAAGAGAAAAACAAGATAATCTAACTAGCGTACGTGTAGCAACCAAACAAAGGAAGACCACATTTTATATAACGATTCGTATATTACATACAAAGTTGTACGTATTCGTGCATCAAGGGACTACTGAAGTGCCTTAAAATTAGCAAAATGATCATTTTCTATTATCCATTCATTATCCTTACAGTTTTGCTATTAGTAGAGTACGTAACCAAGATTGCAAGAAACTTTAGTAATCATCATAAAATACATCAGGGTGGCTTTAACTTGTAATTTCTGCTATGGTTGAGGACTGACGATGTATCAAAATTGAACCCCACTGTTTTAATGTGCTTAAGTCTCTATATGTTTGCGAAACAAATTATGGTATAGTCAATACACACATACATTTGTAAAAATACTTGGCGATTTTAAACATGTGCGAAAAACTTTAACGGCGTATAGTTGAGGTTATTCAACTCCTAAATCACCTAGTAAATGTTTTTCAAATTCGTCACCGTTACGGAGATATGGGCTTCAAAGATTTTTACATCTATTCACTAAAATGTAAATAACTTTTTTGATTCTTGTACAATTGTAATAAACTTACTTCATTGTTTTGGAAAGCTAACAGAAATCTGATCCACCAGTGAAAAATTGTTAAAAAAATGTTGCTTTAAAGTATATCTTAAAACGAGATTATTAAGCTAAGTTTTGTTTGCAGCTTGTGAACTAGTATTCTGTTTTCCAAAAACGAAGGACTTTATAGTTTTTTTACTACAATATAATACTTAAGGAGTTATCTGACAAAGTTTCGAATAGAAATAACAATTTACGTACCTATTTTTTAAACCAAAGTTTTCACTTGTAGGTTAGATTTTGTCTACTTTTTAAACTTAGCTGTACATTTTTCTAACTGGATATTAAGCTCGAACTCTTAGCTTTCCAAAACCACGAAGTTTATCACAATCGGACAAAAAACAAAAAAGTCAATGAATTGATATTAAAAAGCGCCATATGTCCGTAACGACGCCGAATTTAAAAAAAGTATTAGGCGATTTAGGGGTTAAATAAATTCGCCAGCGCGGCGAGTGTACGGCTAAATACCCCGTATGAATTGTATTAATCAACCAAGGCCCTCAGTCTCCGACAATCCAACGAACCTTGACTATGGTAGCAGTCAAGAAGATCAGCGGATAGAGGGTGCTAAGAAACCCGGGATCAGATCAGGCTACCAACAACGACGAACAAAGCAACGACAACGGAATAAGCGATTATTTATAGCTACTTATAACACCAGAACCTTATTGTCAGAGGAAAAATTTACTGAACTGGAAGAAGAACTCAACCATGTAAACTGGGAAATACTAGGGATATGCGACGTCAGACGTAGGGGAGAGCAACAACTTATCCTCTTAACTGGACACCTCCTACACTATAAAGGAGAAGATGGATCATCGAATGGAGGCATCGGCTTCCTCGTCCACAAAAAGAAACATATAGAAGATGTAGTGGAAATCAAAAGCTTTAGCAGTAGAGTTCTCGCTCTCACACTTAAATTAAACAACAGATATAAGCTGAAGGTTACCCAAGTCTATGCTCCCACAAGTGCACATCCCGATGAGGAGGTGGAAGACTTCTATGCAAGAATCACCAACAAAATATAATGTCCTAATGGGAGACTTGAACGCTAAGCTTGGTACTAAAGAGGATGATTCTGAGTTCGCACTGGGGACCTACGGCTATGGAAAACGTAATGACAGAGGTAGGTACTATGTTGCTACAATATCTTCTACGCGACAATATGTATGCCATGAACTCCTTCTTCAAGAAGAAGCCGCAAAGAAAATGGACGTGGTGCAGTCCCGACGGCAACACAAGAAATGAACTCGATTTTATCATCACAAATCACCGAATAATAGTTCAGGAGGTCACCGTTATGAACAAATGTTCGATGGGGAGTGACCACAGAATGGTTAGAGCAACAGTTAAAATTAACATAAACAAAGAGAGGAAGATCCTAACATCACAAACACATACTAAGAAATGGACAGACATCCAAGAACCAATACAATACCAACAATACATTGAAAGAAGCTTATCTCATCTTAATAAATTAAAAACAGAAGAGGTCGACATCGAAAAACTCAACGAAGAAATTACTGATACATTAAAGACGATGTAACGCCTAGTTGACAACAACAATAATACTGACTACTAAGGCAATAAAAAAAACTACCGGTAAGTTTAAGGTGTCGAGAGTAAGGGTCGACCAGCTACAGTCGAAGAAGGGGGGGTTAAATAAAAAGCCTAGACGCCACCTGTTTTGAAAATTAATCTTAGCCCTCGACGATGTCACGATGGATAAAACAGGAACCTCCCTGGAATCTAACTTACCTTTGACGATTGTTAACTTAGAAAAACTATGGGGAAAGAAAAACACAATCAAACAAGAAAGTCCGGACAATTAAACTTTTAATGCACAGGAAACGACAACAAGATCAACATACTGGAAGATTAAAAACAGGGTAACACACAAAATTGTTAACAGAGAACAGTATTTATATAAATCGACAGATAATTTACGGGACGCAATAAAGCGAAAGAACAATTCAAGTTATTATAATAATCAAAAACAAAATCTATACAACGCGACTAAATTACCAAGTATTCGAAGTCGACGAGATCTCGTTACTCAACCTAGATTCAAATATAATAGACCTAACAATGTAATTCAATAAAATTTTAACCTTTTGCAATATTCCCCAAAATTTAAATTATAACAAGAAAAAAAAGTTTGACTACAATTTCCAAACTAAAACATGGAAAATACAGATTTAAATTTCAACAAAAGTCTGACGACAATTTCCAAATTAAACATGAAAGTATAGATTTATCGGACGCACCTGGTATAAGTTCAAAAATTCAAATTGTTATTAGCACGGAACATTATCATCAAGCGCACATACCCGTGGAAACACATTGTTGATATCGATGCTTCGAACTTCGCTGCTCTCTACGATAAACCAATCCATTGAACGTTCGCTAGACCTCATCTGCTTCAAATTGAAGGAGATGACCATGAATGCAAAATAAATCCAATTAAATGTTGAAGACTCGAACGGGAATAATTTCCAAACGGTAGGAAGTCCATACGGGAAAAGACGCCTAAATAAATTCAAGGAAAATTGCGATAACAAACAAACAAAAGCTTAAATTTCATTCTTACCGAACGATGAAATTTTCGGCGATAGGGAACCTCTAGGTCAATGGCACAATCAAATTGGGTAAAAATCCTAGGAAAATTAACTCTCATACACGTCCTAGCGTTCCTCCAAAGAGGGCAACCAAACCTAAGGAACGACGGCATAAGGCAAAATTCCTCTAACAACTACGGTCTTAAATTGGGAGATCCATCCCTAGCTTACAACAGCTAAATAACCGAAGATGGGTGCACTACCACGAGGATTTCTTAACTAACTTCCCCGATCCGCGTAGCATACATCCAACAAGTAAAAGTTAAACGAATGCAAGTCGAAAAGTTACGAGTTCGAAATTAAAATAAATCCAAATTATTCAAAATATATGCAACCCAAATTGCGAAATTGAAAATCTAAAGCAAAACAATGAGGCGTACAAAATCGGAACGTTACAACGGCCCAAGAAAGATTTACACAAAAACAAACAACGAAATCGGGAAAACTAAGCAAAGAGACAAAAGATCTTATGGCACAAAGAAGAAAATTAAGAGAAAGTCCTGCCCGAAACCAATACGAACTCAAGCGACTAAATAATAGTAGATTGTTTTACAAGTTTAGAAAAGTGTCAGTTTTCCAGCAAGTGCAAATGTTTAATTAACGAGCGAGCGCAGCGAAGCGAGTCAATTAAATTTGCACGAGCATGGAAGAAACACTTTTCAAACGTGTAAAACATCCTATTTTTTCGTATACTTAATGGAAAAGGATAAATAAAAATTTAAAATTTGACATATAATATTTTAAAATTTGTCATAAAATTTAATCAAGCAAGATACTGTGTTGCTTCCTTTATTACATATACTAAAAGTGTTGCTAACATGGTAACAAAACATTATAACGACGAGTAAATAAAAAAATAAGTGTTGCTAAGAAGAAAAGTGTTGCTAACAAGAAAACTAACACATTTCTTTACGATTTTGTTGCTAACAAGAAAACTAACACATTTCTTTACGATTTTCTCCCAATATAGTATGCTCTTTTCCATTAAGGATACGAAAAAGATATTTCTAAAGCGTTAAAAAGAACATACGTAAATATAATACAGATGAGATAACCAGGGTAATAGAGAACAACAGAGGCACAAAAATCCCAAAGAAAAACCTAAGTGGCACCAAGAAAAATATCTGCAAACTTATAGATCAGCGAGGTAATGCTACATCTAACAGAGAAGAAATTTTGAAAATAGTTGAACACTTTTACAAGACCCTTTACAAACAACAAGATTCTGAAACGGAATATTTACAACTTCCCCGCACCCAGAATCAAGGATCTGAAAATATCCCTGATGTAACTATAAGCAAGATAGAAAGCGCCCTTACCTGCATGAAGAACAACAGGGCGCCTGGCGAAGACCAAATAGTAATTAAGGCTATCAAATTTAGTGAAAAACTTACTCTATGTGCTCTTCAAAAGCTATTTAACGCTTGCATTTCTAAAGGAATCACACCTACCCAATGGAATCATTATTCTTATTCATAAGAAAGGAGATATGGCCAACTACCGGCCTATAAGCCTCTTATCGCATATCTACAAGTTACTGATGAGGATCATTACGCAACGATTGACATCAAAGTTTGATTCATCAGCCAAGGGAACAGGCGGGTTTCAGAAGAGGCTACGGAACAAATTACCATTTGCGGGCCGTAAAGGTTCTTATTGAGAGGTCCATAGAGTACAATAATCCGCTTATCCTTATTTTCATTGATTTCCAAAAGGTTTTTGATTCCATCAACCAGAAGGCCATACTGCAGGCATTGGCAGAGTGTAGAAATGATCATCGTTACACTTCGCTCATAAAGCATATATACAAAAATGCAACATCATGTGTCAGGCTCCATCAAGATACAGACAAATTTCCTATGAAACGAGGAGTTCGCCAAGGCGATAATAGATCACCAATAAATACTCTTCACTACGCTGCTAGAGTTTGCTTTCAAAAAACACAATTGGGATCGCTTAGGAGTTAACATAGATGGAGAATACCTCAACCACTTACGATTCGCGGATGATATCATATTCATCGCGGATCGTCTTGATAATGCACAAAAAATGCTAGATGACTTAAATAATTTTACCAGACAAGTCGGACTAAACATCAATTTTTCAAAATCCCAATTTATAACAAACCTAGTACCCAGCTCAGGTATATCGGCCGAAGGCGTCCTATTAGAGCAGGTGTCATCCTATAGATACCTAGGTCACGAGGTTAAGATTAGTAGAGATAACCAAACCCACGAAATAACCAGAAGAATAGGATTAACATGGGTAGCTTTTGGTAAATTGGTTAACTTATTTAGGCCAAATATTTCTGTGTGTCTGAAAAGGAAGGAAACAGAAACATTGACATTGACAAAGAAGACCATTTCCAAAATATGGGTCGCCCAAAGACTCATGGAGCGGTTAACGCTGGGTATATCTATAAGAGATAAGGTACCGAATACCGAAATACGACGCAGAACAGGAGTGGAAGATGCCATCAACAAAATCACCAAACTTAAGTGGAACTGGGCGGGCCACGTTGCCAGACTAACAGACCATAGATGCACCAAAAAACTATTAGAATGGCGACCAAGAGCAGACGCCTACCGAAGCAGAGGTCGCATTCCCTCACGATGGACCGACGATATAAGGCGCGTTCGGGGAAACTGGATGCAGGCGGCCAAAAATCGCGATAATTGGACTACAATACGGAAGGCCTACGTCCAGCAGTGGACAAATATATAGGCTGATTGATGATGATGATGAGGTTATTGTTACTCTATTTTTCTACTGCTATGGCAATCTTTATTCTGAGTTTTTATCATTTAGTTAAAAACAGCATGTAGCAGCGGTGCATTTTACCATAAAGTCTGTGATAATGAAAAACGTACATTTTAGATTATTTTGAAGCATACCTTAATACAAAAGATGGTCAGAATTTCATATAACAGTATGTCTCGTAAAAATAACAATATTTAAATTTTAACTTAAGTACTTCCCAGAAGCCACTGCTGAAAAACTATCTCTAGAATTACAGTTCTATAAGATCTGGATGAAGCAGTAAAAAATATTATCTGTTTCATTCTGAAGGCTTCTTGGTGTGCTAGATCTATTCTAGCCTCAAGTGATGGAGCCACCGACTGTCCTGTTAATGGCAAAACACTGGTTACTTCTTCTTCTTGAGGGTGCCGTCTCCTTACTGGAGGTTGGCAATCATCACAGAAATTCGTACTTTATTCACGGCTGTTCTAAACAGTTCGATGGTGCTGCAGCCACACCATTCTTTGAGGTTGCATAGCTAGGATGCTCTTCTTCGCCCAACGTCCCTTTTCCCTGTACTTTTCCTTGGGCTATGAGTTGCAGCAATGTATATTTTGGTCCTCTCATAATGTGTCCGAAATACTGTAGTTTTCTTCTTTTCAGCGTTTTGACTACTTCTAATTCCTTATTCATTCTTCTAAGAACCTCTCCATTTGTCACTCTTTCTGTCCACGATATTCTTAATAATCTTCTGTAAATCCACATCTCTACCGCTTCCAATCTTTTAATGTCTTCTTTCTTCAGTATCCACGCTTCCATCACATACATTAACATCGATAAAATGTAGCTTCTAACCATTCTCATTCTCAATTCTAGGTTTAGACTTCCGTTAGTTATTTCATTTTTCCTATCGTTTTATTGTTTACTATTAGATTAGCATATAAATTATGGTTTCTTGTGAAAATCATAAAATTTGGTTTATGCAGATTCATCTTTAAGCCGTATGGGTTGCTGAAAAGCCAAAATTCACCACAATATGGCAAGATATTCGCGAACCCAACAACAAGAATCGGTTTAACGGAATATCAAGAGAGCTAAACGATCTTTTTATAAAATTTGCAAAATGGAACACTGCACAGAGAATCAGTCCATAGCTGAAGCTACCAAATAATCTATTTGAAAATCGGACAACCCTCAAGTGAATCATTTAGCAAATGTGCTACAATCTCATTCTGCACAAATAAGCGTGAAGGAAGAAATCGAAATACATCAATTCCTGTATTCATCACATCACACTTCACGCCCAATCAAATCATGGGCTATTAAAATATCAGAAGATATTTCCTGGCTATGATCTTATATCGAATATATTCCTGAGGCAACTAACACTCTAAGTTTTAACCATTTTTTCTTATCCATCTATAGTCCCATCTTGCGCTAGCGCTACTTCCCGTATTAATGGAAAGTTATTCAAATATTTTTTACCTAAAAGCCAGGAAAACGATAACATCCGCCTCGTATATGACAATCAGTCTTCTCTGAATACCCTCTATAATGTTTAATCAAATTTCTTCTTGGAAAGTTGCGATTCCTTCTGGTGAAAAATGGCCTAATCCCAGACTACTAACTGGATTTCCGACAACAATATTGCACTGTCAGACAAATGGATCGCGTAGTCAACCATCTAAAATACGCCTGAAAGTTGTCCCATTACATTCCTCGATAAAATTTGAAATGTTGGTCTTTTCTTTAACTTAAATTCGAAGGGGAACAAACATTGTGATTTTCCATAAATTCTGAAATCCTCCAAGATAACGCCCTTGGACCAATTTTGTACTTACACTTTATTGATGAATTTGCTACCTCAAAGCAGGTCATTGTCGCTGCATTCGTAGATAAGTTTGTAGTGGTAGTATTTCACTCAAACTAACTGATTTTTGACGGCTCTATTAGAGGCTGAAACTGCCAAATACATCGGAAGGTATTTCGACAACCACGTAGCTTGGACGGAACCCATATAAAGAAAACAAAAACACTTGGAACTGAAACACAATAGAAATTTCCCTGATTAATGAAGGAATTTAGTTAAAAAAAATCACAATAATTATGCAATGAAAGTTAAGGCAGAAAGTTTCAACATTGTACAATATATTATTTAAATTTGAATTACTATTTGATTTGATAAGCATTGGAATTCATATATTTCTGGCGTAGTATTTATTACTTTTCCTCCTTTGAAATCCTGCGAAAACAGATATTAATCAGAGAATTTCATAACTATTTTTTGTGCTTTTTTTAGATGTATTGTTTATCCTTTGTTACAAGTTCTTTATTGATTTAGGTACAGGAATTGCGCCGATCACTCCACCCACTCGCTTTTATTAATCTTCTCCATGATTTAACCCCTTCTGCTTTGTGAGAAAGAGCATTATCGTCCTAGAAATGAAACTTTTCTTCCTCCTCCTAGGTAGTATTACATCCAGCAGTACTTTGTGCTATTTTATGGAAGTTATAATACCAGAGACAACATGTAGTAGGCTAACAGTAATCCATAAAACAGCGCCTCGATGCTTTGTTGTTGCAAGAACACAATTTGGTGACCACTATGCCCCAGGAAATCTTATAAATGTATAACATCGATCCATAAAACGTGCTGGAATTGAGACCTCTGCCTGCAGGGTCGCCCTTTGTAGCGTACATCATCTCGAACTGAGATTTTCTTTCGACTTACTAGCTAATACCTTGAATAACTGAACGTTTACCACATTTTACTATGGCAGTAAAAAATAATTTCAAACTGCTTCATGTACAATTTCGTTCATTTTCGTAATAGTACTAGGCAAATCGAAAGACTTTTTAAGCCATCATGTCATTCCAACAACGTTAACAGATATACTAAATACTATATTATTATTAGAATAATTATCTGAGTATTCCATATTCCATGTGGGAGACCTGCATTGGACTGTAGCCCTTCAAAATTATAGCTGTCAGTAATTTTACTAATTTTGTACTAGTACGTATATAGTGTAACAATGTATTGTTGCTGTGATATTCAACAAAATACTTAAGGATATAAATGTAAGAAGAACCATAATAAATAAACACAATTAGAAACAGCATGTTTTATAATGAGAACAGCAACATAATAATTTGCTTTACAAGAAAAGGCATGTTTAATTAGTATTTACAATTAACATATCGACACATTTGTATGGTCTGAAACATCTGTATTTCGCGTTGGAGAATCTAGGTGGAGCAGGCAATTATGCGGTTGACAAGCATGCAGGATTTCAATATGTCAGAGCGAAAAAACCGCTGGATACTTACAAATTATCCCATTAAAGTATTCATAATCCTGACATTAAAGGAGTTTCGGTTGTTTAATTATGTGGTGACGTTTATAATCGATACTGGGTGTTAATTCCACGTGCTGCATTCATAACTCCATAATTGTATTTTATTTTCTTGTTCCACTTATCAGAAATACTTAGCACCTACGGTTAACCTTGTCTAGGTTGTTATGGAATTCAAAACTTTACTTATCGTAAGAATTCTTTAATATGCGGTGAGTTTTGTTAGGTAGATGTTTATCAATCATTTATTTCGAAAAGGATGCTTACAGGTTTTTGGTTCGGCCGGTTTGGCGCAGACACGTCTGGCTGCGGAGACGATTTGCCGTAGAACCGTCTTTGAGCAGACATATTGGGGCGCAAACATGCATTAAAGCGGTTTATTTTATAAAACGTGTTGTCTTATTAATAAATTAACTGAATTATCGAAGATTAATAATAAAACCAGTAGGTAAAACAAGTGAATTATTAAAAATATATTCACTAAATATTCAAAATTAGCATTATTAGATATTTGTTATAAAACAACAAAACTTAATATCACACAAATAAAAATATTATTTAAACTCACACAAATGCATCACTCTTTGCAACTGATTTTTAATATTTTAAACTTTAATATATGTTTGCTTCCAAACGTACCTGCGGCCAAACGTCCTTGCGCCCAAACGTACCTGCGCCCAAACGTCGCTGCGACCAAACATCCCTGCGCCTGTCTAAACGTCCTTGCGCCCAACCGTGTCTTCGCCCATATGTGAAAGCAGAAGAAAACTTAGTATCTAATACTGATAGACTGAAATGCTGTAGTTTGATAAGGTATAGTATAATAGAGTATTCTTAAATATTTGTTATGAAACAATAAAACTTAAAATCACACAAAAAAATATTATTTAAACTGACACAAATGCTAGGTCTCTCTCTCTGCGACGGATTTTTAATAATTTAAACTTTAATATATGTTTGCTTCCAAACGTACCTGCGCCCAAACGTCCTTGCACCCAAACGCACCTGCGCCCAAACGTCGCTGCGCCCAAACATCCCTGCGCCTGTCTAAACGTCCTTGCGCCCAACCGGGTCTTCGCCCAAATGTGAAAAGAGAAGAAAACATAATTATATTGAGAGACTGGCATGCTGTCGTTTGATAAGGTACAGTATAATAGAGTATTCTTAAATATTTGTTATGAAGCAATAAAACTTAAAATCACACAAATAAATATATTATTTAAACTCACACAAATGCATCACTCTTCGCGACTGATTTTTAATATTTTAAACTTTAATATATGTTTGCGTTCAAACGCCCTTGCGCCCAAACGCACTTGCGTCCAAACGTCGCTGCGCCCAAACATCCTTGCACCTGTGTAAATGTCCTTGCGTCCAGCCGCGTCTACGCCCAAATATGAAAGAAGAAGGAAATTTAGTTATATTGATAGACTAGAATGCAGTTGTTTGAGAAGGTATAGGATAGTATAATATTCTTAAATATTTGTTATGAAACAATAAAACTTACAATCACACAAATAAAAATATTATTTGAACTCACAGAAATGCATCACTCTTTGCGACTGATTTTAAATATTTTAAACTTTAATATATGTTTGCGTCCAAAGGTCCTTGCGCCCAAACGCACCTGGGTCCAAACGTCGCTGCGCCCAAACGCCCTTGCGTCCAACCGCGTCTTCGCCCAAATGTGAAAGAAGAAGAAAATTTAGTTATAATGATAGACCGAAATGCAGTTGTTTGAGAAGGTATAGGATAGTATAGTATTCTTAAATATTTGTTACGAATAAATAAAACTTAAAATCACGCAAATAAAAATATTATTTGAACTCACAAAAATGCGACTGATTTTAAATATTTTAAACTTTAATAAATGTTTGCGTCCAAACGTCCTTGCGTCCAAACGTACCTGCACCCAAACGTCGCTGCGCCCCAAACATCCTTACGCCTGTATAAACGTCCTTGCGCCCAACCGTGTCTTCGCCCAAATATAAAAGGAGAAGAAAACTTAGTTATATTGATTTCTACTCCTTTCACATTTGGGCGAAGACCCGGTTAACCTAGTTATATTGATAGACTGGAACGCTGTAGTTTGAGAAGGTATAGAAAATAATATTAGATTAAAAGCTATATAATTGCAGCAGCAAGCAGTTGAAACTCTAAAATATACGAAAAGAAAAATTAAATAAATTTGAAAGCCATTGAAATAATACAATTTATACGAGGGTGGTTTGATAAGTTTAGTACATTTCTATGAAATGGCTCCGCAATTCATTCGGTTACGTCAGGACTGAGAAGTATCCTCCTTCAAACTAGCTCAGGCCAAATTTCAGCCAGATGCGACGCATTGTTCGCGTTCTACAGACGTTTGAAACGAGCATTGTAGTAGTTGTAAAAAAATAGCAATATGAGTTCCTTGCAGTGATAAAATATAAGTGGGAGGCCGCTGAGAACAAAGAGGAATTATATAAGTTCATTGAGTCTTCGCGCTATCACTGTTTATTTGTGGATAAATGTGTTTAAACGTGGCCCAACATGCACTGAAGATGAAGCGCACTCTGGACGCCCAGTTGAGATCACCACGATGGATATCGTTGAAAAAATTCGTGGTATCGTTATGGAAGGTCGCCGAGTGAAAGTGCGCGAGATTGTGAGACGGTAGGCATCTCAGCTAAAGGTGTGCACAATACCCTGAACACACGAAAAAGTTGCGTGCGCGAAGGTAGCCGCTATTGTTGACTGTTGACCAAAAACGAAACGACACTTCAGCGCAGGATTTGGAGATGTTTAATAATAGTTTCTGCGTCGATTCGTGACCATGGATGAAACGTGGATCCACTACTTCACATCTGAGTCGAAGCAGCAGTCAAAGCAGTGAAGAATGACTGATGAAAGGGCGCCTAAGAAGAACGTTTTGTCGGCTGGGAAGGCAATGGCCACTGTTTTTTGGAATTTCTAAGGAATTATCCTGGTCTACTACTTAGAGGAGGGAAAAACAATAACAAAAGCTTGTTATGCAACATGCCGTTTGTAAGAAAGAAGAGCTGAAAACAAATTCTTCAAAATTGGGGCACAATGAGTACTCTTTTACAAAGACAACCCACAAATCGATCGTCGCAATAGCAAAATTGTACGAATTCTTTCCTGTTCACCCTGTTCTCCGGACTTAGCCCCGTGACTACGAAGATTATTCTTTCTCATAAACAGAGAATATGAAACAGTTTGAACCCCGGAAGACTACACGAAAAACCTACTTGTCCAAATGCATAAGAAAAGCAAAAACAGACTATTGCAATAATCACTGTATGATAAGCCTAATCTCACATGGTTTAAAATGCTAACTAAAATACTAAACAAAAGGATAGAACACAAAATTGACAACCTACCTAAAGGAGGAGTACAAACAGGAGTAAATGTAAAAGAAACACAAATAGACATGATCAGATATGCTAAAGACATAGCACTAATAAGTGAGAATGAAGAGAAACTACAAACGACCTACAGTGGTACGAATGATATACTACAACACAACTACAGTATGTTATGTACTTTTCAAATTTGCCGCTACACTTGAATTAATTCCATAATTTGTTTACCGCTTCGTAGGAATGAATATCGTTATTTTAATTCAATTCTTATTTTGGGTTACCGTTTCGCTATTTTGTTTTGTCTTTCGAAGCTTGAGATGTTAACAGTCTCCTTTGTGTAAAAACGGCAGACTCTTGTTTTCCGCGTTAGACCTCGAACGCTTCCTGGAACTCGTGTGTTTAACAAATTCCTTCTAGAATTTCTTGCGTAATATTTTGTAATGTGGTGCAATTTTCAGGGGAGAAATGCAGGTCCCCATTGCATTTTGAGGGAGTCCATTTTAGACCTTTGTGAGCTCCGGTTGTCCGTAAGCTCCATCAATCGGCAATCGTAATTACGAAAGTGCTGCAGGGGCGGCTCGGGTTTTTTTTTGTAAGCGGTATCTGTTATGTGTGTTCCGTTTCGCTGTACCAAGGGGTATCTAACAGACCGTCGGCTACTGCAGGATTAAATAGGAATAACTTGATTCAACCCCAGATAAAGGCAATTCTTTAGAGGGTTTTAGAGAGTTGACCAATCGCCTTTCGGCGGATCATCTTCGAAGCCCAACGCCCGTGGTTCTGCAGCCATTTCTTCAGACCATCGAAGAGTCCTGTCTTCGCCTGCGTTCATCGTCAAAATCGCCGTATATTGTGCCGTCTCCTCCTATCTTCAAGGTAAAAACTAAAGTTTTGTGTTTTGTGAAGTAAAAACCTACGTGCAACTTGCAAAATTCAATATCATTGAATCGTTTTTTTTTGGTATCTGGAAACAGGAAGCGACCTTCAGTTGTGGACTGTATTTGAAGTATAAAGTATGAGAAAATTTGTTTTATATGGTGTAATTTTCCTGTAAACTCTACGCCGTTGGCCACACAGATTCATGACAACATAAATATTGTGCGTCAACAGCGACGAGTTTCTTTGAACGTTCAAGAATTAAAATTCTGTAATTTAAACTTGTGTTATAACTTGCCATTTCGTTGTATTGTCATATGTCAAATATTTCATTATATGTGTTTTAAAGTTTACTGTCTCTTATTGTGTCTATTGTACTTGCTGGTGTAAGAATTTTGCAAGCTTTAAATATATAGGTGGAGGCACAATAAAGGTAGGTTCCATCCCCGTGTGCTGTTGGCTTCTCGGCCTTCCACGAGGACCTACACAATCAGATAGACTTGGAAGGTGGCGCCCACTTATTTTGACTCGCCGTGTACACAACTAAAGATTTTCTCCCATAAGCGATTTTCACGAACTCCCCCTACTCCTCTGAGCTAAGCTGTAGGCCCTTTTCCATCAAGATAGTTACGACTCGTCGAAAACGCTCGATTGGCCTGTAACAAGTATAAAAGTTAATACCAACAAAACAAAGGTAGTAATTTGCGGAAAGCTACATAATAATAAATCTGATTGAATACCCATAGGTTCGCCTACACTCTAGATTTTGCATTTCCAAGCCGCTTTAGGATCCCCTTAAACATACAAATTAAACTAGGTCAGTAGTGCTAGACTAATACATCAAAATGGTATAAAACTATTCACGGAATAACTACTTTAAAAAACTATGACTCTTTGGGGAAACCATTTAAGACATCTTTGTATCAACTTTTTCTCATTTTAAGCCACAAAAACCACCTTTAAACTCAGCCAATTTGTGCATATTTATTAGCACAACTAAACTAAGTAGGTAGCATACAATTTATTGCATAAAAATGAGTTAAATGTAATTCAATACTTTAATTTTCTGGTTAATATTTCTAAGTCGGATGACACTTGCCCTTGAGTAGATATTGCAATCGTTACGTCTGAAAGTGAATTGCCAAAAGTCACGAGAAGTGATTTATGGAATTTCCTTACAAATATATAATATCGTCTATATAATTTTAAATGAAATATAAGCGTTTAACATGCAAAATACGATAAATTTTATATTAGTTGTATTAGTTAATAGATTTTGCTACTCGTAATGGATAGATAACCTTTTTCTGCATTACCTGATGCCTGTTTCATTAAGCATTTACCACCAAATAAGTCTTTAAACTAATTATGCAGTGCATTGAAATTATTATTACGCTGAATCAACATTGTTGATATAAATGCTTGCAACAGCGACCTTGTTTATGTTTCTTATGTTAGACTAGAATTAAAACCTATTTTTTGTTAACTGCTCTTCTATGTTATTATATATTTTACGACTATTGTCTGTAAAACTTTCGTTGTTTGTTTTTCTATATAGCAATCGATTGCGTTCGACTTTACAAATAATTAATTTTCCTTTTCCATTGACAAACAAATACTAACGTCGGAATTTTTTTCCAGTTTACTACATATTTACAATCTACTCTTACAATTAAGTAAATATTATGATAGTATTGTGACATGAGAGGAGCTTTGGCCAGCGCTAATCTCCCTGAGTTTGCATCAGTTTTGGTTAGGTTGCAGGTTTAAGTCAAGTGGCCAGGTTCGCTTTAGTCGTCTTATGACTGCTGGTTGATTGGAGAGCTGCTCGATGAGGTTGTTGGGCTGTCCTGGTAGGTTGTAGCTGTATGAGGTTGATAGTCTCTGGATTTCGTTGGTTATGTAGGGGATTCCCAGGTCATTATGGAGGGTTTCGTTAGTAACATACCATGGGGCGTTGGCTAACATTCGGATGGTCTTCGATTGGAATCTCTGAAGTGTCTTAGTGTGTGACACCTTGGCACATCCCCAAAGTCGGATCCCATAGGTCCAAACGAGCTTCAGTATGACTTTATAAATCAATATTTTGTTTGACAGTGAAAGCTGAGAGCATTTTCCAATTAGCCACGTCATTTGTTTGAGTTTTAGGTCCAACTGTGTTCCTTTGGCTTTTATATGCGTGCCCCAAGTAAGTTTTTGGTCGAGATGCATCCCGAGGTATTTTATCTCGGCTTTTACTGGGATTGGGGGATTGTTAATTTTGGTTTGCGGGCATTTGACACGTCTACTGGTAAAGTGTACTTGTGCAGATTTGCAGTATTAACTGTGATTTTCCATTTATCACACCAGTCTTGAAATGAGTTTAGGTGGTCTTGGAGATGTTCTGCTGCTATTTCAGGTGATCTATTGACTGACAGAATTGCTTTGTCGTCCGCAAACGTGACAACTACAGTGTTGTTAGACACATAGTGCTGATCATTGGATCTTATACAAACCAACCCACGCAACCAAAATTAACTTTGACTATCCACAACGTGACAATTTCTTAACCTGGAAAGACGAGCTACCTGTGGTAACTCAAAGGCGTCCTTTGTGCATCCGTAGTGGTTACCAAAACTACAGTATCCGTTACGTTCAAGTTAAAGTTGTGAAATAATTATTCTAAATAGTTAACTTTATCGCAACCGGAAAGGTTGACTTTTGACTAAATTTGAAGTGCACATTATAGCTACATCTTTTTAAGTGGCCTATAATGGTTAGTTTTCGGTTTCATGCTCTGTAGCCGGCTGTAAAAGTTAACAGGAAGATACTTGTAAATCCCTGCTAAAAGATAACCATAATAAGTTGATAATAGTTGCCCATACTGTTGTGAATAACTATATTATAATTAAATTTAAAAATACTCGTCATTTTAGCTACTGACCGAATATCTTACTGCCCTGTAATTGGCAAGAACATTATTTACAACTTTAATCTAAATATAATAGTATTAAAGTTTATTTCCGATATTGAATTACTTACTTACAGAAATGAGTAACAAAAACATTAATATTGTTCGTGAACCCACAATACAATAAATCATATTACGTGTTTATATTTATTTCAACTATCGTCTAAGCTCTGAGATAATCTTTGCTATTCTTTTGTCATCTCTCTTGGGTAAGTTTTTGACAATCCTCGAGGTTACATTCCACACTAGCGTACTAGTAAAAATACAAAATTTTCTTAGCTACCATAATGCTAACTATGGAGATAATCGTTTCTTAAGTAAAAGCAATGAAACTATATAAATTCAATAAAAGTTTTCCGTCGACGATGCGTCCTTTCTTCGCCCTCAGTAGAGCGCTCTGGCTTGACCGGCGCCCCTGTAGGATTTTCACTCGACGATACATCCTTTCCCCGCCTTTAGTAGAGCGCTCTGGCTTGACCGGCGCCCTTGTAGGATTATCACTCGACGATACATCCTTTACCAGCTTTCAGTAGAGCGCTCTGGCTTGATCGGCGTCCCTGTAGCAATTTCCCTCGACGATACATCCTTTCCCCGCCTTCAGTAAAGGATTGTCACTCGACGATAAATCCTTTGCCCGCCTTCAGTAGAGCGTTCTGCCTTGACCGGCGTTCCTGTAGGATATTTCCTCGACGATACATCCTTTCCCCGCCTTCAGTAGAGAACTTGACCGGCGCCTTGTAGGATTTTGCCTCGACGATGCACCTTGTACCAGTCTTCAGTAGAGCGTTCTGGCTTGACCGGCGTTCCTGTAAGATTTTCCATCGAGGATACATCTTTTCTCCGTCTTCAGTAATGGACTTGGCCGGTGCCCCTGTAGGATTTTCACTCGACGATAAATCCTTTCCCCGCCTACAGTAGAGTGTTCTGCCTTGACCGGCACTCCTGTAGGATATTTCCTCGACGATACATCCTTTGCCCGCCTTTAGTAGAGCGCTATGGCTTGACCGGCGCCCCTGTAGGATATTTCCTCGACGATACATCCTTTCCCCGCCTTCAGTAGAGAACTTGACCGGCGCCCTGTAGGAGTTTTCCTCGACGATACATACTTTCCACGCCTTCAGTAGAGGGATTGACCGGCGCCCCTGTAAGATTTTCCATCGAGGATACATCTTTTCTCCGTCTTCAGTAATGGACTTGGCCGGCGCCCCTATAGGATTTTCACTCGACGATAAATCCTTTCCCCGCCTACAGTAGAGTGTTCTGCCTTGACCGGCACTCCTGTAGGATATTTCCTCGACGATACATCCTTTGCCCGCCTTTAGTAGAGCGCT
>JABXWE010009463.1:0-48387 GCA_014611495.1 Limonius californicus | reverse complement strand
AGGAGAAGAAAATTTTGATTATAGGTAACTTGAAATAGGTAATTATTAACAGTTATTATGAACTCATCAAAGATAGTACATATGATTTTCTGCATTACTTATTACATAAAATCTGTAAATAATATGAAAAGCAAGTGATAACCTAATAATAAAATTATTTTAAAAACAAGTGCAGAAAAGAAGGGTTGCCCTTTTCTTATGATTTTACTAATGCTTCTATCCGCACTTTTTTAGTTATACAATTTTGAAGATTGACCATAGACTAATAATAATTAGCCTTCGCTAATACGTATTTAGCTGTTTAATAATTATAATTAGAGGGTTAGTGATTCTGACCATTACATTTGTTAAAACTGTTTTCAGATCGGATAGTACTGCGGGGGAAGAAAATTTTAATAAATCTACAATATAACGTTGAATAACCTATTAACCATTATTAAGATAACCTGGAAAGGTTAAAAAATCAAACATAATTTTCTGCATTGCATACAAATCTGTACGCAAATATTTCATTTTTAAAACCACAGGAAACTCAAAGAATACCTATCAACAAAATTATTTTAATAAACAAGAAGGAAAGAAAAGGAAAGTCGGTTGTATTGGGTGATTTGACTAATGCTTCTATTTGAATTTTGTAACCTCATACACTTTTGACGATACTAGATGATGTATGTTTAGTTGCATATTCAAAAAAATCCAAAGGCCGGTTGAGAAATTTTTCGTCACTCCTTACAAGCCTTAATGACTAACTTTTAGTCTGACAAATTTAACACAGTTGTCGCGCCCTACCGGTCCGCGCCCTAACGGTCCGCGCCTTAATGTCCACGCGCCCTAACGGTCCGCGCCCTAATGTCCATGCGCCCTGACAGCGGCGCCCAAACGGCCGCGCCCTAACGGCTGCGCCCGAGTCCGACTCCGACAATACAGTATACCAAGCAAATTCAAATATTTAATTTGTTAACGTTCATTGTATCTGAGATCCTCGAGCTCATCTTAAGTGACCTAGACTTTTTGCAAAACAAAATAGATTTATATCATTGTAAAGATAATACAAATGGAAACTGAAACATGTACTTATACAGGGTGTCACACGACTTGAGCTCACAAATGTAGTTTAAAATGCTAATACAGTTATGCCCTAAAGTGAAGGGTGTTTATTAATTAATTACAATTTCAGAAACGCCAATATTTATTTTTATTTTCATTTAAATTCACTATGAAGATTGTTCCAAATGGCCACCGTTACTCTCGAGACGTTGCTCCGAATTAGTACTGCTGCCTCAAAAATGCGTCACCTAAAATCTTCAACAGTCTCTGATAGTGTTTGGTATAACATATCCTTCATATGGCCCCACAAATAATAATCTAAACAAATTAAGTCCGGAGATCTTGGGGGCTAGGACAGTTCTGCTATACCAATTTCCTGTCCTTCAAAACGTTGATTCAAAAATTGATTGATTAAATGGTTCTCAAAAACGAATGGATCAATGAGCATGTTATCTATAATTCCTCACCAGATATTCACTGAAAACCTATGTTAGTAATCTGACACTGTGATATCGTGGGGCTTCTCCATATCCCCAGAGTGGCTATTCTTTCTGTTCATTAATCCATTCCTTTGTAAATGCTGCCTCATCCGTGAATAAAATTCTATTACGTAGGTTTCGATTTTGAATCATTCAGCGGCAAAATGCCATATGACTAACTAAATTTGTAGGTAACAGGGCTTGAACAGGTTGGATATGAGATGGATGTAAACCATGACGTTTTAATGTTCTCCAAACTCGCATTCGTGTTACATTAACCTGTGCAGATACACGACGAACAGAGGTGCTGGGATTATTATCAATTTCTCGCAGTATGTTGTCCTCGTTGTCTACTGTTTGCTGTATTGGACGTTCAGTCGACGGTTTCTGTAAAGTTCCGTGTACACGTAGGTGGTTTTGCACTCGTTGGAAAACTCGTCGCTCAGGTAGTCGTCGATTTGGAAATCTCAATCCAAAATTAGCAGCTGCTTAAGCCCTCCAAGCGCACACTTTTGGATACAGCTTAAGTTACATTTTCTTAAATAAAGAAGTTTCAATTTGCCTAATCCTACAAACTGTTCTTTGGTTAGATTTTCGATTTTGTGAAACTTAGATCCAAAGAGATCAGATGTATTAAACCTGCGAATGTGCAGGGTTCGATGCTTCTTATTTCATTGCTCTTTAGTGAAAGCCATTGAAGAAAACGCAGATTGTGAAACGAATTAGCCTTTAATTCCGGTATTTTATTGTTTGCCAAATTCAATAAATGTAAGTGATCGAGTTGTAAAAAACTGCCTATCTTAATATTATAAATGCCGTTTCCGTTCAAGTTTAAATCGTTTAGCTATGTTAAACCATCGAATATACCAGGTTCTATCTCTTCGAGTGAATTGCACAGCAAATTAAGTCAATAATATCATTTACATAGGAACGTAGACAGTTTGTATCAAATACCACTTAATATCATTTATTGTTTCGGCTGCTACAGTATTTAACGCAAACAGGCTATAACATCTTTAACAGTCGATTTAGAGAAAATGACCACTCTTTATTAGTTTCGACTTTTTTTCACGTCTCCTACATGTTGGTGAAATAGTGACCTCACGCCATGGGACATCCTCTATATGGGTAGATAGAAAAGGGACGCGATGCGTATGGATACTGGGAAAATAGTGCAGCAGCTGATGAACGTAGAAGGAGAAGAATGCGGAAGAACCAGAGATGGTTAAGAAAAAAACGGCAGAGAGAGAGGGAGGGGAGAAAGTGTCTTTATTTATTTGCTCTAGATATAATCAGTTATTGCAATTTTGTGACCTCACCTCATGCGACACAAAAATAAATATTTGCTTTTCTGAAATTGTAATTATTTAATAAATAATAATTTAACACTCTGTATTTTGAAAACGGTTTACTTTAGGGTATAACTTTAATAGAATTTTCTGAAGATTACGTACACGAAGTAGTGACCTCACGTCGTGGTATACCCTGTATAGGTATAGCATATCCAAGCTACGAATTAATAGAACAAGGAGAATTTTCCGTTCCTTTTTGTTTAAAAAAAACGGCTTTCCCTTATGTCAGAAAAGTGATGGTAATAAAATAAAGAACAAAACCATATTGGCTTGTGCCAGTGTTTCCGCTAAAAGACCTTCCATAAAATTCAGATACGATCTGTTTTGTTAGATGCATTACCTTTATGCACTTTGTTTGGCGTTGAGAGAATGCACTGCGACCCCCTTTGCCCTGAGCACACCCCTTCCCCAGAGGAAGGGGCTAAACCTCGAGGGGCTCCATTGATGCTCATTTCTGGCAGCTGTAATCGTTTTTGGATCACTGTTATTCCTATTCATAGGTAACGCGCTTTTCTATATTCGATTACGGTGTAGATTTACGAGTTAAGGGATTCGGATTTTTTTTCGCGAGGTCGTCACTTCTTCCCTTAGTTACGACCTACTCTAAAATATTCTGTTTATAATATATTTTGTTGCCGTTAAATAAGCAATGCGCCTGTAACCTGTGTGAGGTGTCCGCAGAAGCTGTGAAATCAACCCTCATGATGAAATGAGGGATGCAAATAAGCAATTTCGCAGCAAATCTCGTATTCATACACTTAATCATGGTCCAGTCAACTGATTACCATTGTAAATTACTCCTATGTCATGGTTGCGGCACCCGGATATCGTTCGTCAAAATTTGCATGGGATTTAATTGATGTGTGTTGGTATACATTTTATTTCGTGTAATAGTATACCAAACTATCTGTACCACACAAAAGTTTATCCATTTCAATCATGTGAACTTTTAATCAAATCTCTGAGATACAATATACCTTATGTCGCTTGAGTAAGATTATGTGTACAAAAAACTCAAATCAACTTCTATTAATTAAATAATAGGGGAATGCCCTCTTTTTTTAATGGCCGCACTATTTACCAAGCGTTTGTGAAAATTTTTATTTCCAGAGTACCTCTTCAGCTCGATAAAAATGTTTCCCCTAAAATCTTTGTTATCATAGTTTGGTAACAAATTATGTATCACAAAATAATTATACTATTTAAACAAACGAAAAACTAATATATCGGGTGTTTCTGAATAACATTCCAAAGCTTTAAGGGCATATAAAACTTATCAAAATAAACCAAAAAGTCTATACATAATTATACATTCTTTATTTTTTAATTTAATACAGTTTTTTTAATAGAAAAATTTGCAACACACATGTTTCTTTGTTAAATTTTTTCCACATAATCGCTCATTTTCAAGGAAAATGTACAAACGTAATCCATATTTTTAATTCGATGTATTATTGGCAGTTTCTAATTACTGTATATTGCTAATTTAGTCAAAAACCAAACTGAATAATTTTACATTTGAGGAATTCATTTTATGAATGGCAGGGCTAATGACGTGGAAGAAATTATGTTAAATTCATTCGAAGATAAACCTGAATGTAGTACCAAAACAATCAACCAGAAGAGTAAATGTTTTTCATTCGATAATATGCCGCATACTACATAACCATCAATTACACCCATACCATTTTCAACGAGTGCAGCGCCTATATGTGTTGAATTTTGTCGTTGGTTCTTGCAGCGTCAAGTAAATACCCAGACTTTGGAATTTGATGTTGTTTATAGACGAAACAGGACTTGTTGATATTTTAAATTTCCGTAATAGTCATATCTGACATAACGAAAATTCAGATATCAATGAACATTTGCTCTTCATGTTTATGCAAATATTGTTGGAACCTTTTATACTTCCACAACGACTGAATTGTGAAAATTATCCGGAGTTTCTGCAACAGGACTTACCATTGTTAGACGTGCTATAAAATATCCGTTGGTTTATATATGATAGTGCTCCAACCCAATTTCCAATTATAGTGAGAAAACATTTAAATAATGTTTTCGGGCGATTGTGCGAGGGGGGCCAAAAGCTTGGCCACGTAGATCACCAAACCCCATGGATTTTTACTTATGGGGTCACCTAAAAAGTCTTGTGCATCACCTGTTGATCCCTTGAATATTTTACGACAATGCATCACACGTCCTTGTAATAGAACAAATAGAATAAATTTTCTATTAAATAAAACTGTATGTAATTAAAATCGGGTTAAATACAGAAAACATTTGGAGGGAAAACCACCTCAAAGTCCTCAGAAAAATCTCTTCTAGAGGGTTTGTGATTTCGAAATTCATGAAGTCATACTTACTGTTTTTCTGTGCCAATTTGACGAGAATATCTTTATTAGTTCCGAAGATATTCAACCTAATTTTTTTTAAGGCTTTAACCATCTGTAAATCTGTAGGGGGACATATTTCGACTATGGTTATATAGATTTTTTGACTTATTATATACCCTTTCGGAACGATATTCTGAAATATGCTGCATTCAATAAAATCCGAAGCAAAAAGTGTCCCAAATTTATTTAAACTGTGAGAGCTTCAGTGAAACAAGTAAATCAGTAATGAAGCATTTCTAAAGTACGTAGTACATTCCACAATTTTACTGCTTTTCCAAACCGCTAAATACAAAAATGTATTAACAATGTTGATAATGTTTACTTTTACAACGCGAGAGTACGCCGATATCCATTACATGTACGGTTTTTGTGATGGAAACTAAGTAGCAGCTGCTCGAGAATAGGGGTTGAGATTTTCAAATCGGCGACTACCAAACCGACGAGTTTTCCAACTAGTGAACACGGAACTTTCCCGAAACAGCCAACTGAGCGTCCAATACAGCAAGTACTAGACAATGAGGACAAAATACTGCGAGAAATTGATAATAATCCAAGCACATGTTAATGTACCACTTATGCGAGTTTGGAGAACATTAGAACGTCATGGTTTATATCCATTTCATATCGTGGAATTTTGTAGTTGGATCATTCAAAATCGAAACCTGCGTAATAGAATTTTATTAACGGATTAGGCAACATTTACAAGGAATGGATTAATGAACAGAAAGAACAGCCACTCTTGGGATTTAGAGAATCCACACTAAATCACAGTATCAAATTATCAACATAGGTTTTCAGTGAATATCTGTTGTGGAATTATTCATAACATGCTCATTGGTGCATTCGTTTTTGAGAACAATTTAACCGCCGACTGATTTAAATTTTCTAAAAGATCATTTGGGAGAATTGTTAGATGACATCCCTCGGGCGATCAGACATGGTATGTGGTTCCAGCATGATGGTGCCCCTGCACACTTTGCGTTACGTGTAAGAGAATTTTTGAATCAACCGTTTGATGGATGTGAAATTGGTAGAGGAGAACAGCACCTCTGGCCTCCAAGAGCTCCACACTAAACTTGCTTAGATTATTATTTGTGGGGCCATATGAAAGATATGGTATACCAAACACCATCAGAGACTGTTGAAGATCTTAGATGACGTATTTTTGAGGCAGCGGACTTATTTCGGAATAACAATGACAAGTTACGAAGGGCAACCAGATCTCTCTTAAGAAGAGCCAGAAAGTGTCTCGAGAGCAACGGTGGCCATTTTGATCAATCTTTATAGTAAATTTAAACTAAAATAAAAATAAATGTTGGCTTTTCTGAAATTGTAATTATTTATTAAATGATAATTTAACACTCTGTATTTTGAAAACGGTTATCTTTAGGGCATAATTTTATTAGAAGTTTTAACTATATTTGGTCTAAAGGTTACGTACACGAAGTAGTGACCTCACGTCGTAGAACACCCTGTATACTAATAACTGGGGCTGACGAATATTGGAAAGATCGATATCAGAAACATTAAAAATTCCGATATATCTAAAAATATCAATATTTTAGTAATACATGCATGTTTATATAATCGATATAAATCAAATATTAACGCAATTTATAAATAAATATAATAACTATCGAGATATCGATAAAATATCATTAGTGATATACAAAAGAAAAAATATCATTAAATTGTAAGTGATAATAAGCTGTTTAGAATTTCAACTTTAGTGTATAAAAATTTGTAGTATGTACTATAATCCTTTAAAGTTTAAGCTACAGACTTATTTATTATTTTGCTTTTGTTAGTCTTTTTTTTCTCATTCATCATCGACCTAATATTTTACAAAATTGATATTTATGAAACTGTGAATATATCGATAAATTTTTCCCGCCTTACTGATAACCTTGCAACTGTGCTATAAATAAACTAAAAATGTATATTTGTTTGGATTTGGTTCACAAGTTTCAGATTTTTGAAAATTTAAGGAAAAAGACTTCTAATAGGTTTCTCCTGTATTTATTTTTACTGCAGTTTGTCAGTGATGTTTAAACTGTATCTTTCAAGATTTTAACTGTCTGTTGAATACTGTCGTAAACATTATATATTCTGAACAACATTAATGACTTCCACCTTAGTATGTTATTGCGGTTAAATATTTGTTAACCTTTCGATAAATTATACTTTGTACACCTACTGTCTGGTTAATACAATATAGTTTTTGAACATTTTAATGTTGCAGAGGTGCGCTTATGGGCATAATGAAGTAGGTGATAAACATGTGCAATTGTAAACGCCAATCTATTTAATATTACAACATAATTTGATGCAATACCCCGTCTATTATTATCTCTGGACCCCTGCTGCTTGGATTATAGCCCAGTGAATTAAGCACCAGTTGTTATTCATGTGCGGCTTTGATTCTATTACATTCTTCCACAAGAGTGAACTATTTAGATTGAGTGACACTTAACGGATAGCTTTGAGCTCAAAGCATTATACTTTTGTACAAGGAGTGAAAATATCAACATAAAACATGCGGTTGCTAAATTAACGTAAAACAATTTTGAAAAATATACATATAGAGCGCATTGGTAAAGCTTTGAAAACATTTTATAAATTGTTTAAATACAAAAATCGATATGGGACTATTTATACTCAGTGACATGGAAATCATAACACCAAGAAGGGGTAGGAATTTTTTGACCAAACTTGGCAGAAACGTTGAACTACTAAAAAGTAGCAATTGATTAAAATTTTAAAGAAAAAGAACAAAATATAAACATAATTTTTATTAATAATGGGTCGCCCCCCCCCCTACTGGTTACACACTCCCCCACTCTTCGTGGCATCGATTCTAGCAAATGGTCGATTTCCTCTTGAGGTATTATGTCCCAACCAACCTGTAATTCGTGCTGTAGAGCTTGCAGCGTCTGCGGAGGATGCAGCAAGTTCTTCAGTCTTCTCCCCATAATGTCCCAAACATGCTCGATAGGCGAAAAATCGGGAGATCGGGTGGCCATGGCAAGAGATTGACATTATCCTCTACAATTCGGTCCATAGAACGTCCTGCAATATGGGAACAGGCATTATCCTGCTGGAAAAGTGGGTCTTCCAACTGCTATAGAAATGGAAGAACATGAGGTTCTACCACCTAATCCACATTCGTTGGGCGTTCATATTGCCTCGGATGAATAACAAACGGGACCTACTTCCATAAGTTATAGCACCCCATACCGTAATTCCCACAGTTTAGTACACATGCCTCGCAACAGAAAATTCAACATTAAGACGATCCCCACGTGTTCATCTGACCCTCATACGGCCATCATGCATCCCCAAACAGAATCAGGATTCAGCACTGAACACCACCCTTTGCCACTCTAAGTTCCAGTGCAGTCGCAACCTACACCACTCCAAACGTTGCTGTCGGTGTTGAGCCGTTAGTGGTAACACAAGATGTGGCCGATAGGATTGCAAGCCGAAAGCTCTGATTCTGCGGTAAACCGTTCGAAGGGTTACAGGACGACCTTCGTTAGCTAATCATTGATATGCAATTGATCTGGTACTGGAGAATCGGTCTCTTGTTGCCATAAGTCGAAGGTGGCGGTCCTGCACCTCATTTGTTCTTCTTCGCCCCCCGGTTCCTCTTCTGCGACGTTCCTGACCCACCCTAGTCCATGCCTGATAGCAGCGCATGATGGTGGATTGGTTCTGGTTAAGGCGATTTGCAATTTCTCTGAACCACCTTTGCGCTAACCAACAACACGACCTCTGTCGAATTCGCTTAATTGACGGTAATTTCCACTTTGGCGCACTCTATGCATGATCACACCCTCAAAACAAACGATCAAAAGCGAAAATAATAAAGATCTGAACAAAATCTCGCAAAACATACACCTGATAAAATTGTAAGAAAAAACTGAAAGAACTGTCAGGTAAGCCATTATCGCTTGATCCATATGAATGAAATTTTAATCAATTACTACCTTATAGTAGTTAAACGTTACTGCCAAGTTTGGTAAAAAAATTCCTACCCCTTCTTGGTGTTACGATTTCCATGTCACTGAGTATATTATACACATTATACACACGGTGTTTTAGAAAAGGTATGCTATAGAATTCAGATTCTACATTACTAATAAAATTTTAATGGATTCCTAAGTCATACATTTACAACAGTTACTACAATTATTCCACAGTTATCAAAATGTATTTCAATTGCTTAAATGATTTTTACTTTAGAACACATAGTATTTACTTCTAAAGACGTAACTTAACATCAGCAAGTATTGCAATAATCCTATAAATGATTAAATGATTTCTACCTGGTAAAAGTCGTGGTTTAATTCTTTGCAACTTATATAATTACTAAAGCTGCACATCCTGGCTTAAGGGGGTCTAGCTATCACTACATTGAAGTTGTTGCTTTATATTCAAAAAAGATATCACTGTACAGAATTCTGTTTGCAACCACAATAGATAGATTTAACAGAACACAGTACACGTTTTCAGCGTTTTTTGCATACAAATAGGCTTTAAATATACAAAGTGAACCAATTAAGTTGATCTTCATCAAAAGTGGTTGAAGTAACCTAACATAGCTGTATTGTAGCAGCTCAGACTATTGAATTTTTTATACTATAGATATAGATGCTTTTTGTAAAGTTGATATATTGCTGTAGTAGTTAACAGTTTAACTAATGTTAATTGTAATAATATTTATGAAGAGACACACCCATTGGTTCAACCGTTCTATAGCACGTGAAGAATAACAAACAATAAGGTTTTTTTAAATCAGTAACTGTACAAAATTGCCCCCATCCATTTCCACACAAGTCCTCATTTGTCTATCATCGCCAGAACCACCGTGTCAAGTCTAATTAATGTATACGCCTTGATTATTCTATTTTGAAAAGCATACACATGTACTACCGAAGCCCGATAAACTATTTTTGTAAATTGAACATCAAAGAAAAAGTCTGGTAGGTGATACAGCAACTTCTTGGTGGCCGTAGATGCACAACTCCTCTTCCAATGTTGGCACCAAAGGTTTCATCGGACCTTGCCTTCTACATCTTCCAACAACCTGGGTAAAATGTTGTGTAAGAAATTCAAGTAACATTACATTTTCATAGAAGCATTGTGGTCCAAAAATATCTATATCTATCTACTATGCCACATTTACAGAAAAATCGCAGGGTAACACGTATCCAGTACGGATTCTCTTGGACGTATTGTGCTTACACCTATTTGACTTGAATGGGGATTCGCGTTCACTGCCTTTAACAATGCTAGTTCAATTTCCATGTTCGCAATCGTTCTAGCTTTATGTTTTCTGATATAACTAATGTACCTTCGTTTCTTAAAGAAGTTTCAAGCCGGTGGAATTTCTAGTTAGATAGCGCCTAATATATAACTTGCGGGATGCATCCACATTTGCAGGTTATTCGCTATAAATAAAGACAAATATGATATCTTACTTAAAAAGGCGACCGAGGTTAGCGCGTTAGACTTCTACGCTGAAGGTCTTGGGTTCAATTCCCAGTACCGGAACATCGGATTTTTAACGGCCGTACTCCTCCGCAAGGCAATGGCAAACCAGCGAGGTATTTTGCCTAGTAAATCTTCTCTGGAGTAGAAGTGTTTACACTTCTCGTGGATCGGATCCCACTTTAAACTGTAGGTCCTCTATATCTGTGGCACTCTAAACCCGCACGCACAGGCTTAGGAGATAAGATCACTACGTCTCGTAGGAGATAAAGCACTCGAAGAAGAAGACTAAACATTTAAGTAAATTTGTTAGTATTTTCATATGTTGATCAATTTAATTAAATTAAAGAAAAGATTTCGTTAGCATGCTGTATTTTGGGTTGCCTTAACCGCTTTTAAGGAGAGACAAGTTAACTGCCCCTCCCCCGTATAATAAATAGAAATTTATGAACGGCAATAACCTAAAATAACGTTCAATGCAACCTACTTTTCTACTAACCTAAGCTTACGAAATCTTATTGTTTATATACTGCCTTCTGAAAACAGATTTTCGGAATAAAACTACATAGTATGCATAACCTAAATGTTTTAATGTATTACACCGTGAGTTTAGTTATTTTTAGTTATGAAGCAAAAACTTCAATATAGTGATTGGTAGAACCCTTAAACCAGCCTGTGTCATTAAACATTTTAATAGAACTTGCAATGCATCTTGGTTAGTCAAGCAAGCAAACGCGATTTGTTCTACAAACCCCAACTTTTTTTAGAAGATACTGTCATACTGTAGTATTTTTAAATAGGATTTTCTTTAAATATACACAGGACTGCACCAAAAATGGCCAGCTATAACTGCGTTATTTCTTATCCAATTTTAATAAATGAAACACCAAATCAAATAGTTTAAAGTATACTATAAGCTGATATCAAACGATCTTTCTCAATTTCAAAAACTTCCGGGCAGCGCTAGTCAACTATTTCATTTCTTATAGTCGCCATATTGGATTTTCACATCATTAGTGCACGAAAATTGTATTTAGTAATGAATGGTACTGCTTTAAAGCAATAAGGCCTAAAGTTTTGTTTCTTATGTCAATAAACAGAACAAAGAAATTCAAGTTGGATAAACTAAAATTAGGATGAACGTACCGAGGATTCCTACAAATTGTCATAAAGAAGATTCTCCCTGACCTTCAATGAAAAATTGTAAGTACCATTTAACGTTGTGTTGTAGAAGTATCTAAGACGTAAAACTTTAGTTCATACCTCAATAAATGTAAATATTACCCTGGGTTCGGATAAAATTACAACTAGCGGTTCCGGAGATAGCTACAGATTGTCAGAAGGAACATTATCTGTATCCAAACTATAATGGATACTTGTAAGCACCATTTAATGGTGTTTTATAGGAATAAAAGAGACCTGAAGTTCCCTTTAGTTCATGCATCAATAAAAACATTACACTGAAATTCGAATAAATTTCAAGGAACGGTTCCGGAAATCCCTACATTGTCAGAAAGAGCATTTTCTATAGTGGAGTTTTAATGGATACTTGTAAGCACAATTTACCGCTGTTTTATAGAAATAACAAAGACCTAAGAATTAGTTCTTACAACAATAAATAAAAACAATACACTAAATTTGCATAAAATTACAACGAACTATTCCGGAGATCCCTACAAATTGTCAGAAGGAGCATTCTCCATAGTGGAGTTTTAATGGATACTTGCAAGCACTATTTAATGCTGTTTTGTAAAAATATCAGAGATCTAAAGTTTTACTTCTTATATAAATAACTAAAATCAATATACTATACGTATATATAAACATCAGAAGGAGCATTTTACGTGGCGGACCTTTAATGGTTATTTGTAAGCATTATTTGACGCACCCTATATGATATCGAACGTCGAGTTAATGTTTGCATACGTATTTTTATACTAAATACCAAATTGTGATGACCTGGCCTATCTTTAAAATTATTAGAATTTGTGAGTTCCTGTTTGTAAATCTTTTAAACAATTACTTCAATTAACATAATACAGAACATTTACAAAGTTTTTCCAGATTTTAGAATAACGAAAATGTTAATTCATTCATTATTGGAAATTAATTATTCTCCCTCTGATTTAATACACTATTTTATGTTCATGAAACACAACACCTTAGTAAAGCTAATAGTAAAAATTAAATTAAAATAGTAAGTACAAATGTTACCTACTCATAATTCAGACATGTATGTAAAATTAAAGCATCCCAGAAACACCGCGTCAGTGATGTTTGCAACCGCATGAATTTTAAATTTAGTCAGTGACGTAACGTACATTTTTCAGAAAGGGATTATTCTACCCTGTAGTTACGCCACTGGTGGATATGTTACGATAAAAGCTGATATAATATTGGCAGTTTACTAGTCTACTTTAGATCTAGTTATTTCTATAAAACAGCGTTAAATTGTGCTTACAAGTACTCATTGTAGGTCATGGAGAATGTTTTTCTTGATAATTTGTAGGAATCTCCGATATGTTCATTCTAATTTTATTTTATCCAAGTTTAATTTTTTTGTTCTCCTTTATTGATATAAGAAATAAAATTTTAGGTCTTATTCCTAGAAAATAGCACCATTCCAAACTAAATACAATTTTCGTGCTATTTTGGTTCCACCGAAAATAACGTCAGTTTCCTTGTTTCAAACGAAATATTGTTTTCTCAAAACATTCTCGATTTTGTATATTATTTGTACAAATTTTCAAATTTCAACTAGATTTTTTGAAACAAAAGGTTATATTGGTTACCAATTTAAAAGGCAAATTTTTCTATCTGATGATGTAAAAATATGGCGACTAAAACAAATAAAAAATTGGACTATCGTTCCTCGGAAGTTTTGAAATTTAGGAAGATATTATAGTACACTGTAAACCATTTAATTGTGTGTAGGTGTTTCATTTATTAATATCGAATACGAAATAGCGAAGTTACGGCTATTGCCGCTTTTTAGTCAGTGCTGTGTATATTTAATGGGAATCCATTTAAAAATACTACAGTATGGTCAAGAAAATCTTCTTAAAAAAGTTGGGGTTTGTAGAACAAAACGTGTGTGCTTGGTTGATTAACCAAGATGAATTCATTGCAAGTTCTATTAAAACGTTTAATGGTTTTGGTTTAAGGGTTCTAGCAATCACTATATTGAAGTTTTTGCTGAATAACTAAAAAATATCAATACTCACAGCGTAATACATTAAAACATTTAGGTTATGAATATTATGCAGTTTTATCCATCCTGAAAATATGTTTTCAGAGGGCAGTATATCAACATTAAGAGTTCGTAAGCTTAAGGTAGTAGAAAAATAAAATGGCATTCATTAACATTATTTTAGGTTATTACCGTTTATAATTTCTATTTATATTACGGGGGGGGGGCAGTTAACTTGTGTCTCCGTAACTGTGGTTAAGGTAACCCAAAATACATACAGCATGCCAACTAGAATTGTTCTTTAATTTAATTGAATTGATCAATGTTGACTACTTATGAAAATAACCAAGTTAAGTTTACTTAAACTTTAAGTAAGACGTTTTCAAATAAAAAGGAAACATATTTGTTGCTTATTTATAACGAAAGCAAGCTGCAGCAATAAAGAATGCGAGCCAGATAAGAGAAAGTGCGCGGAGTGTCAGCAGGCGAGGAAAACACGCGGTAAATATGACTGGACTTAGGACTTAGGATTTCAAAAAATGTAAGTATAGCTCCATTCCAGAAAACTTTTAAAAAAATTTAACACTTTATTTCAAAAGCAAATCAGTAATGCAGGATTTATTAAACAAAATTTTTAATTTTACATTCTAAATCTACCCTGTAAATTACAGTACGTAATTTAGGGACACCCTGTGTATTGTCCAACATTTGACTAAGAATCAATTTTCTGTAAATGCTTTATTAGCCATATTTTCAATATTTTTCTGAAGAAAAAAGTAGAAATAGTAGAAAATTAACCAAAAACTGCTTGTAAATATTTAACGATTTTCTTTGGATGAACTTAACTCATGAAAATTAGAGAGAAAAAGGAAACGCGGATAAAATTGAGCAGTTCAAGATGATACACAGTTAGTATTTGTAGGAGGAAACGTCGGCGGCAGTAACAAGTAAATAGACGAAAGCGAATGAAGAAGATTCGTTCGGTAGATGGTAGCTGTAGTAGTGTTGATTTCCCAAGAGTTCCGACCACAATGCAACGCGCAGACGGCACACACTCCGCCAAAACTATTTGCAGTTTCCGGAAAATGACGCGCACCGCCAATTCCAACTTTATCGACGCACCAATACTTATTCCAAATGAGTTTTTTTCAATAGCTTCCAATTTGCACTTTAACCGAATTACACCCTCTTTCCCACATTCCGGAACAATTTTATCGGCTCTTTTTCTTTAAATGGCCGAACATTAAGCGGAAAAATTGGGCATTATCCTGAAAATTCAATTTTGCGTCTTTAATCGATAATTCTTTCCAGGCCCGGATTAAACTGTAAAAGAACTTTAAATAAATACAGAAAAACTCTGAAAAATAACTTTATCGCGCTCTCCCATCCT
Source organism: Limonius californicus (assembly GCA_014611495.1). Classification (NCBI taxonomy): domain Eukaryota; kingdom Metazoa; phylum Arthropoda; class Insecta; order Coleoptera; family Elateridae; genus Limonius; species Limonius californicus. The sequence continues at coordinate 33,043 of JABXWE010009463.1, read as the reverse complement.
TTCACTATGAAACCGCGAAGAAAATATAGAGACAGTTTTTTGAAAGTAGACGGAATTTTCCTTTTACCGCCTTCAAATTTAAACCTGACTATAAAAATCGATTTGAAGAAAATGTCTGTTCAATGTAGGCCGTGTGGTTTTATCATTTTAGAATTGCAAAGAAGAAATAGAGGAATGTTTATTATTTTTATATAAAGACATTTTATGTTATTAATTGTTAAATCCAGGTCCGGATTAAATTTGAAACTTGATAAAATTGTAGTCATTATTTCTGAATCTGTGAGCAAGAAACTCGGTAGGCTTTTTTCAGTTTCTTAGAAACTCTGTGAATCTAAACATTAGACATAAGTATATTTTTCGACAGATCCCTTTGTTTTCGAAAAAATTACCACACGTCACCATAGGTTAGGTCACTTAAAAATATTCCGTTAAAACAGATATGAACCTCACATTATAAGAGAAATTGAAATTAAATACGTATCGTATACAGGTAGCGTTTTCTTTCAATTGCTTAGGCTAGTATGACACGACACAGAATTTTGTACAAAAATCTGCATGGTGTGATACAGCAAAATTTTGTTCAAAATTCCATAGATTCATGTTTATGAACCTACAAAATTTTGTTTAACATCGGCGTCGTATCGATGCGCAAACGAGCAGTTTCTAGTGTTCATCAACGATCACAGAGTGCAGAGAGGTACTTACTTTACTTTCCGTGTCTGTATCAGCAAATCAAATAGACCCTTTCCAATATTCAGCCACGCGAATGGTCTTGTCATTGGCTAAAATAGTTTCTTCAACTGTGCATGAAGCTTCTATGTGTGGGCATGAAAACAAATGTTGTTGTTCTTGGGTCGCACCACATGCACAGATATCGTCTACTCTGTAATATCATCTCTTCAAATTACTTTTACAGCATGCCACGCCCGTCCTCAATCTATTAAGGGTTTTCCAAGTTGGGTAGTCCAGGCGGCTACCAGCAGCCAGCTGCTCCTTTGGCTCTATCCACCTGTGTTCCGCCATCTCACACCACAGGTAAGGCGGTAGCTTTCGCGTGATGCTGGATCTCGTGTCCATGTAGGGGATGCCTGTGGTCGTAGTTTGCTTTTTCCTTTCTGCTTCCGAGGCAACAAATCTCCTGACGGCGGGTAAGCCAATACCACCTATAGGGTAGATTTTCTCGATCGGTGTCGGCCTTAAACATCCTGATATTAAGCAAACCGTCTCGTTAAGTGCGGCATCATACAGATGCGGTATATTTTGCAGCGAAGAAACACAGTGCCATCGTCGAAGTTCGAAGTGTACCTTTCCTTTGGTCTTTTGGCAGTGTTTCCGAAATGACAGTGTGCGATATAATCGGATTCCCAGATATTTAGGGGAGTCATTGTGTTCCAACTCTTGCCATTGCCATACTATCTTTAGCTTTCTTCTTGCTTCTTTGTTTTTGAGATGGAAGTTTGCGCCTTAGATCTTAGTGGGGTTTGGTTTGAGGTGGTTGTTCTTAGGCAGAGAGGTAAATGTTTATCACGCGTTTCCTCTGCCGACTTAAACCGTACTTTCTCTTATCTAGCTTGCTTTATTTATAGCTGCAGCATATTTGTTTGGTCGTGTGTCCATGTACAATATCTAAATAAAAGCGCATTTAACGTCCGCCTATTTCTGCTCAATATTGGTTTATAATACTTAGATATAATAATGACTTCATTATAAATAAAATAATAACTATAATTTACATGTTGTCGTAACACATTCCAAATACATATTGCTGTTCTTTTTACACGAGAATTCTGAACTCAAATCGTATGTATACAGAGCATATTCCACGCCATTCTTTGTTGTCCTATATTTAGGTCTTACAGCAAATTAAGAAGAATTAACGTCCATGGCGCTCATGTTTCAAATTGATATTATGGTAGTCCAGTGGCTGACTGTTTGCCTCTGGTGCTAAGAGACCCAAGTTCATATTCCACTTAGGTCAGTGTTTTTTTCGGGCGAGATAAAAACTGTAAAACACTCATTCACAATTTAGATGCCAAAAGAATGTCCCCTACCCTATTCCACCTTCATTATATCACTAGAAGTATCTGAATCATCGGCACCCTCCGATTCTGAATCAGATTCCCCAATTGAAATAATGAAAGGAGGAATATTTTCAAAAGATAGATTTCGCAAATGTTTTGTTCAGTCTTCCGAAATAAGTTTTTCACAATGCTTACAGAAATTTGCCACATGTCGGGAGTACATTTTGAAAGACCCTCACGCCATAAATTTCCAACCTTGTTTTTCGAATTTGGCTACGAATTTTATGTGCTTATTGTAATAGGTCTTACAAAACCCCCACGCCATTTCAATTGGGTTGTAATGACAATGATATGGAGGCAATCGAAGAACCTCATATTTGCGCTTTTTCAAAATTTCATGAGTTACGTGTCTGCTGCAGAAGGTTTAATTAACTCCCAAAGTTTTTTCTTAGTAATTTTGCCCTGAATTTCGACATTGTGGTGGTTAATCAACCATTCCTGCAATACACCTTTTTTGCAAGAAAATGTAGGCGACTTGTCAAACTACATTGAATGATACGGCATTGTCCATAGCCACGACAAATTTTCCTTGCAACTTGCCCAAAGCAGGAATCAGCTGATTAACCAACCAATTTTGAAACATTTCCCCATTCATAATTTTATGATAGTCCCTGTCGTTCTTTGAGTCTAGTAACATTTCGCACCCTTCCAAAAAGCCTATGTTACATCCCGCATTCAAAATCGTGAACCTCTTCCCCTCACCTTTAATTTTGGCATTGACGACTCGCGGATCCATTTTGGTAGATCCACGTTTCGTCTAGGTACACGAATGTCACATTTTCACTAGAATTTTGATATTGAAGAAATTGTCTCAAAAATTTAATTTTGGATGCAACGACGTGTTTTTGTTCACATAAAATTTTGCGTCCATTCAGCCTACTGCTACTGGATGGCAAATCAATCCTGAATAGATTATAATATTATGATACCTTGCTAGAATTCTGTATTATCCACAGTTACATTTTTTTAAATTATAAGGCGTGACATAGCAACTAGCCTACAAAACTAACCAGCAATCTTGATTTAACTTAAATTAAGTAAATAGTGACGCTAGGAATTCACCTACTGATTTTCTTTCAGTTTTTTCTTTCGCGTCTCTTTACGCTAGCCCAAACGGTTTGGTCCTCTTGAGCCTTTTCACTAGATCTGTATTGACAAGGAGTTGCATTACATCGACGTTAACGTGGTGATGAAGCCTGATCGCATGCTTCTAGGCAAGGTCCTTTATATCCTCCGTCACGGTTTTTTCCCTAGATCTCTGTGAAATGACTCTTTCGAGTGTACCAGGGTGCATCTTTGACATTCCTCAGTACTTTGTGCTGGAAATGTTGAATTTGAATGATGTTAGTTTTGTTGTCGCAGCCCCAAAGTATTTCCATACTGGTTTTAAAACTCGATTGTACAGAAGTAACATGTTATGAATTGAAAGTTGTGAATTTCTTCCCAGTAGCCAATGCATTTGCCTATATTTATATTTAGTTCTTCTTCTTTCTTCTTCTTCCAAATTCATTCCAAGATACTTAGCTGTATTACCATGCGGTATGATGCTGTTGTTGAGTGTCACGGGCAAGTAATCATCTTTCATCTTAATGAAGTTGATATGCACTGACTTGCTTTGCTTTAGTTTTATTCTCCATCGTTCTGTTCATCTGTCCACCTGCTTTGTGGCTTATTGTAATGTTTTTGCCATTTCTTCAGTTCCATTGCCTACCGCTGGTATTGCAGTGTCGTCTGCAAACGTAGCTATTGTTATCGCATTGGTGGGCGGGATATCGGTGGTGTACAATAGGTATAGTATTGGCCCAAGTACACTGCCGTGTGGTACCCCTGCCTTAATTTTGTATACGTAAGAATACTCATTCTTCTTGCTTGATCTTGAATATATATTTAATTTCTATTGTATTTGCTATAACTTTGTTACTAGCAATACAGTGTATCCCAAAACATATAGACAATATTTCAAGGACGAATTCCAGAACTTATTTAGAGTTGAAAAAGGTCCATATAAACATATGTCCTAAACGTAACAGTTACCGAGTTATTGTTTATTTCATAAGTTATATGGCTAAAATTTTAGTTCAACGGATTTCTGATATACTTATCTAGTTGCCATGATCGCGTCTTTTGTTTGGTAACATTTGAACATCGTTTTTAACAAAGTATTGTCTGTAACTTGTCAGTTTATTACTGTGATACTGAAGTTAAGTTATTGGCTTCTTGTTTGTATGCTTATTCCCATTGTAATTCACAAGTGATTCACAATACCAATGTTACTTTCATATGAAGAACATACAGGTATTCATTATGTTTACGTTCTGTGTGATGGAAATGCTTTAGCAGTACAACAAGAATGTCGTAGAAGATATCCCAATGGAAGACTGCCTACGCGTGCAGTTTTCTTTAATTCACATCGTCAGCTGAGGGAACATGGCACTTTCAATGCATGGTATTCAGTCGGCGTTGTCCGTAGACCCATAAACGATGATGAACAAGTTCTTGATTTATTACAAATAGATCCGTCTTTAAGTGTGCGAAGAATTGCATTACGTACTGGAATATGTAGAAACCAGGTTTGGAGAATAACAAGAAGTTCTCGCCTATATCCCTATCATCATCAAAGAGTTCAAGCTATAGGTAATGATTTTGAAGATCGTTTAAAATTTTGTAATTGGGTACAAAATAATCAAAACCTACCGCATATTTTATGGACCGATGAAGCTCCTTTCACACACAAGATAGTAATCACATAGAATTAGTATTAATATGATAGCTGGTATTCATAATGATCGCCTGATTGGACCATTTGAATTGCCACACCGTTTGAATGGTGCGAATTGCGAATATTTTCTAGAACACTCTTTACTCAATGCTCAATAACAAAGCTCAATAACAAAGCTCAATAACAAAAAGTGAACTTTGTAATCCGTATTTTACCGAAAGTTTACTTGCCAGTAAATGCCCTGAGGCGACAATGCCAATTTAAGTCGATTCAATAGACAGAGATAGACAGAACTATATTTCTAGGGACGGCTTGTTTGAAAACTGCTCATCTTATTAATTGGAACAGGATTTATTTAATACGTGTCATACATCTTGACACAGCTTATTCATTCGACTAGTTTTTTGCTTAAATGTATTGGTCTCAACGACCAACTAGCAGAAAGTAGAAAATTTTGTTGCAACAAACATGAAAAATTATTCCTTTCCTTTCCTTAACCCGGTCTTGATTATATAGGAATACGAATGATTCGCAATCAAGTTTGCATCGACTAAAATCGAATATTCTGGAATTATTAATTGGCAAAAATACGAGTTTGTGTATTATTAATGGTGCATAATTTATTAGAAAATGCAAGAAAAAGCATTTCGTTCGACAACAATAATACGTTTGTTTGTATAACATGCACTCGTGCAGCAATTTTCATGACAGTAGCGCAAACGAGCATCAATCAAGTGTCATTGAAAAGATGGTCAATTGCTTGCATGATATCCTCAAAGTAAGTTCGGATTCGTGACTGTGGCATGCCAAAGTACATCTTCAAGCAAAGCCTCCGCTTCAAACATACGAGTTCATTAACTATTTAAGGGAAGACGCCATAATTCGTGTATTTACATGTCAAATCGACATGCCATCGATTCATAATTTAAATCGTGTGCGATTGAAAACATGAAACGTTTTAATTTTTGTCCTGAAATAAAAATTATACCTTACTGAATTAGAATATCTGACCGCGGCCTGTTATTAAAATATTAAAATAATAGCCTTCGGGCTCTTTTGAATCGAAATTATAGGTTTCATATTCGATTCTAATAAAATTAGGCGTTAGTTGATTTCCCACTGAACCGATATTGTAGGTAGGTATTTCTAACTTCTGTCATTTATTTATTACCCAATTGATCTTTGGCGTTTGCAAAATAACCGACAATATTTCAAGTAAATCGAACCTCTATAATTCAGCGTTTCATAACAGCCCCCCCCCCCTTGAAGGCGCGCAAAAGTCCTCAAAGTCGAGTAAAATAGTAGAACAGAAATTAGTATGTTGAAACTAACACTAATATTATACTATTTTAATAATAATAATATACTCAGTGACATGGAAATCGCAACACCAAAAAGAGGTAGGAATTTTTTGACCAAACTTGGCGGAAACGTTTAACTACTAAAAGGTAGCAATTGATTAAAATTTCATTCATATGGATCAATTGATAATGGTTTATCTGACAGTTCTTTCAGTTTTTTCTAACAATTTCATTAGGGGTATGTTTTGCGAGATTTTGTTCAGTTCTTTATTGTTTTCGCTTTTGATCATTTGTTTTGGGGGTGTGATCATGCCTAGAGTGCGCCAGCGTGGAAATTACCGCCAATTAAGCGAATTCGACAGAGGTCGTACTGTTGGTTTGCGCGAAGGTGGTTTTTCGTTCTGAGAAATTGCAAATCACCTTGACCGCAACCAATCCACCATCATGCGCTGCTCTCAGGCATGGGCTAGGGAGGGTCAGGAACGTCGCAGAAGAGGAACCGGGGGGCGCAGAAGAACAAATGAGGTGCAGGAGCGCCATCTTCGACTTATGGCAACAAGAGACCGATTCTCCAGCACCAGATCAATTGCCGATCAATCGTTAGATAAAGAAGGTCGTCCTGTAACCCTTCGAACGGTTTACCGCAGAATCAGAGCTTTCGGCTTGCAATCCTATCGGCCACATCTTGTGTTACCGCTAACGGCTGAACACCGACAGCAACGTTTGGCGTGGTGTAGGTTGCAACTGCACCTGAACCTAGAGTGACATAGGCTGGTGATCAGTGATGAATCCAGATTCTATTTGGGGATACATTATGGCCGTATGAGGGTCAGACGAACACGTGGGGAACTTCGCTAGGTCCCGTTTGTTATTCATCCGAGACAATATGAACGCCCAGCGATATGTGGATGAGGTGGTAGAACCCCATATTCTTCCATTTCTTCAGCAGCTGGGAGACCCACTTTTCCAGCAGGATAATGCCCGTCTTCATATTGCAAGACGTTCTATGGACCGATTTGCAGAGGATAATGTCAATCTTTTGCCATGGCTACCCCGATCTCCTGATCGTTCGCCCATCGAGCATGTTTGAGGCATTATGGGGAGAAGACTGAGGAACTTGCTGCATCCTCCGTAGACGCTACAAGCTCTACAGCACGAATTACAGGTTGCTTGGGACACAATACCTCAAGAGGAAATCGACCAGCTGCTAGAATCGATGCCACGAAAAGTGGGGAAGTGTATAATCAATCGGGGGGGGGCAACCCATTATTAATAAAAATTATGTTTATATTTTCTTCTTTTTCTTTAAAAGTTTATTCAATTGCTACCTTTTAGTACTTAAACGTTTCTGCCAAGTTTGGTCAAAAAAATTCCTACCCCTTCTTGGTGTTGCGATTTCCATGTTACTGGGTATAATCTCAATTTCAATTATTATTAAAATATAAATATGAATTTCAACAAAGTAAGGCAAAAAACAATTAACAAACTAATACAAAATATCTTAACTCAATGTTTAACATATTATTTTTTTACAAGATTGCATATATTATGTACTTACGAGTATAATCTAAAACTGCATAAAATTTTCTAAAAGTATATTTAAACAAATTCGTGATTGAAATGCGTGCACCTGTTTTGAACTTTTCCAAGTTTGGTCCTAAATGAGTAACTGGTACACTTAGTTTACATTCGATGTTAAGTCGGTCTCTGTATTTCAGTTTTATACAAGCTACTGCATAGACACCAAGTTCACAAAGATAAGATGTAGGAAATGGCAATATAATCTACATATCTCTCTTGAATAACGCTGAGAATTTCTCTTGCGAGTTAATCTACAACTCAACGAAAATTGTCGCTTCTATTCTGTACTTGATGTTAAATCAATTAATTTTTCCTTTTCTTCCCACGATAAACCTGTAGGTGTAATTTTAAACAGGTCTGTTATCCTCTTTTATTTGGTCCGAAGACTATCATTTTCAAAGAAGTAACGTTTAAAAGTGTTAATATTTAAATGATGTTCTATGCATCTAAAATTCAAATATACATTTGTACGGCTTGGTTTGCTGTTGTTAATAAATGTTTTTAAATTAATAAACATTTCTGTGTCTTCACTAGTTATCCTGTTTTTCAAGAAAAGCCCTGAATTTTATGTGATAGGTATATAAATATTATTTCCTTGTAACTGGGTATTTACAATACCTAATATCTAAAAATATCAGTCAAACAAGCCAGGTTCATTATAAACAGTTCGTCAACAAAATTATCGACATCTTTGTGATTGTCTTCTTTCAAAAACGCATATATTTTCTGCCTAAGATCAAATACCCGTTGTATAACTTGTCCACGTGACAATTACCGAGATTCGCAATAAAACAGCAATGCTGAATAGTCAGCGCTCATATCATCGCACATTGAAAAAAATAGTCTTAGCCTTGTTTTTATATAATTTACAACATAAATTGCAATGGCTAGTACCAAATGAAATCCTGGGCTGATTTCCTTCGAAGCGAGCGATTTCCTATGTATCATGCAATAGTGTCAAGTGGCACTTGGATTCTTTTTGCGAATAAATGCTTGTAGAAATGTAGACCATTATTTTTTCCTGCCACCGCCGGTGGATCGCATCAGTACAAACACTAACACCGTGTTTCCACTACCGGTCAAAGTTTACTATACATTTAACTATTAGTCATTTGAAATAGATCTGAACCTATAGTTCTTTTCTGAATTTATTTGCAGAAAAGCGAGTTCTCGCTTATAGATACGCAGTAACGAACGTAGACTATAAAATGTGCACCTTTGATAATATCCATTGCCTCGTGTTTTAAGTTTTGAAAGATTCATTGCCTCGTGTTTTAAGTTTTGAAAGAAGTGATCCTGCAAATCCTCTAACATATCATCAATGCTTCTACTAATACTATTATATGATACTGGTATTTTTGAATCTCTTTAGCATAACTATCTCCAAGCATTGTCGCGACCATATCAATGGCAGCAAGAAGATTTTCCGCAATAGTGTGACCTTTCTCGCACTTGACTTTGAGATGTGCAACATTATAATATACAAGCAGACCTTTTGGAGGCAACGACTAAACTGTATCAAAAGCTAATTTTCTATTACTAAGCTCTTTCAATTTCTTCGCAAAGATATCGCGAGATTTATTTTCATGACCTTTATAGTTTCTATATTAGTTTATTTGGTTTCATACAGGTTGTAGTTCTTATGACTTCTCACAGATGGTTGCATAGTTAGCTTGTGGCAACAAGGAGCTGTCCAGAATAATCTCGTCTCACTTAACGACGCATCAACAACGAGAATATTCCAAAAGCTATTTACTTCGAACATATATAAGAGCCCGCGCATTTCGATTAGAGTCAGCGCAGTTAAGTTACATTCACACAAGGGTCGACAGTAAAGTTTCAACTTTAACCTAGACCCTAATACGTGTGTGCGGTTAGGCTTCGACGGATATTCCACCATGTCTGGGAAAGAAGATGTCCAGGCGATCTTGAGTCAAAAGTACAATAAAACCTTGTATTTTCATTGCTCCTCGCACAAGCTAAACCTTGTCGTGAACGATTTAAACATTATCCCAGATATTCGAAACTGTGTGCGAACTATCAAGGAGATAATCATATTTTTTCCCGAATCCATTTTACGACGCAAGCTTATTGCGAACATTCCTAAATTGAGTGAGATTAGATGGTCAGAGAAGTACAAGAGCATTCGTGTTTTTAAAGATCACTTCGTCGATATAGTTGAAGCATTAGAGACAGTAGCTGAAGAGGGTAATGCAGCAACAAGAAAAATGCATAGCAAATGCATACAGCGGCGTGCAGATCTTCATTTGTTGTGTTAGTAGCATTAATTGCGAAATATTCCTCTATACCGGAACCATTAGCAAATACACTTCAATTGAAGGCATTTGACATAGTTAAAGTTAACCAGCACATTCAAACTATTCTCGTCATGCTAAGAGAGTATTGGGAAGATTCGGAGAACGTCACAGCTGACATTTTGGAAGAAGCAGGCGACATTGCAAAGCATTTGAATGTTGATATAACCACCAATCGCGTTGCTGGTCGACGAATGCATAGAAGCAACCCTCCAGCCTGAAATCCATCTATCATCTAATAACTCCTTACTTAGATTCTATCATATCATCTTTAGAAGTCAGATTTTCCGCAGACAAATCACCTGCATTTTCATTGACATATTTCCATCCAAGTAAAATGAGAGATGTTTCGTTGGAGGAATGGAATGAAAGTACTTCATCATGTGCAATTTATTACAATTTGTAAGACGTCGAAGGAGAAAGGGAATTGGGGTTCAATATGCGGAATGAAGTAAAAAAAGCGCCAGATATCATCGAGGTTTTAAAAAAGAGCGAATTGTTTTTTCCAACCATTAGAAAGGGCTGCTGATTTTGCTTTCACAGCTCGGCACAACAAGCACTACAGAGCGTTGATTCAGATCCTTCGCCGAATTAAAACATGGCTTAGAAGCACTATTGATGAAAATAGCTTAAATAAGTTAGTCATACTAAGCAAGTCAGTGGGTTTTCGCAAAGAAAGGAACAATTAGAGGAAGCTGTAGTTAGACAATTTGCAACTAATCCTCGCAAACAACTACCTGTTCAAAAATTCATTTTATTAATAAATAATGTCTTCTCTGTAATTGTGTATTATTGCATTTCCCCCTCCCCCATGGACCCTTTCCCCACGAAAGAAGTTGAATTCAGAGAGCTGCCCCGCTTCTGTTTTGAGCTGAATACGCCCTTGTGTTAACCTTTGCGCCCAAACGTCCTTGCGCCCAAACGTCCTTGCGCCCAAATGGGCCTACACCGAAACGAGTCTGCGCCAAAACGTCCGGTTATTTTTTATATTCATATAAAAATTTTCCTTGGTCGCTTTTCGGCAAACTACAGCGTGCGGCAAAGCTGTATTCAGTATTTTTATGTTCTACACTTGATCTTGTTATGACGGTTTAGCTGTAGTGCTTAATATGTTTCTCATTTGATCATATTATCAACTGTTTAAGCTACAACATAACTTCAAATACTTAAATAGATGCATTCTTTTTGATATTCATTCGATAAAGAATATCTTCAGTAAACTTTTATTACATTCTTAGTTAAAACAAATAAGCACCTGTAGTTGTGATTATAACGATAAGGCTTGTGCAGCTGACATCACGCATGCTTTTTAACTCTATCTTATCTCCACACTTTGTATAGGACATCTACTTTACTTATATAAATTCGAAAATCAAATAAAAAATATATTCAAATCCGCACTCTGTAAATATTATGGTGCCCTAAAACAAGAACTATACAGGGTGTTAATAAATACGTGTTACAAACTTATAGAGTATGTAAGGGATTCTAAATAGACCAACTTAAATAAAAAACTCATATCCTGAAATGCACCGTTTTCGAGTTAAGACTAGACTACAAGTAATGCTCATAATAATTTTATTTATTTGTCAATCAAAAGTGTGCTGGCGCACCGTCATGTTGCAGCCACATCTGTTACGAATCCCCAATCGTATTTCTTCCAAGAATTCTGACAATACTTCTTGCAAGAAGGTCAAGTAAATATGGCCGGTGAGACGAGGTGGAAACAGGTACGACCTATTCTCACACAAACATCCGTGGCATATGACTATTACCGTTGATTGAAGTATTAGGTTAGGTTATTTCAATCAACGCTATTACTGATATAATTTTTTTCAACATTCAAGTAGATAACTACTGTTATAAGAACCTGTAGCTCGAAAACGGTGCGTTTGCGAATATGAGTTTCTTATTAAAAGTTGGTCTATATCGAATCCTCTACATATCTTATAATTTTGTAACACGTATTCATGTACACCCTGTATATTTATATAATATATGGTCCTTGCCTAAAGGCTACCGTTTTTGCCAATTAAACTTAGTTTCGTCTATCAGACTGTAAACTCGCAAAATATGAAAATTTGGGATGCTGAAAATGCCCATATATTACACAATTCTAACGATTAAACATCCTGAAAGTCTCATATAGAAACACCATCAAGAAATTCAAACGTTGAATTTTACTGGATGTGACTTTATGAAACTCCTAGGAAGTTCGTAATCCCTGCTGATGCTAAGTCACACATCAAGAAGTAAATATTTTATGTCCTAAACTAAAAACTAACTCTAGCAGCTGAACCGAACTATTAAATAATAGTAGTAAATGTTATAAATTGCATGGTTTAAGAAAAGAGGCATGTTTTTCTATCCACATCTAATCCTTATTGAAAATTTTGCTAATCCTATTTTTAACTTTAATTAACAAAATTATTTTAATTAGTAAAGTTTCAAAGTAAACGTATTTCAGTTTTTACACGGTCCTCATACGAAAACTAAATTTGCAACCACTTTTCCCTAAATTGCTTATAAAAAATCCGGAAGGAAGATTTCGTAACATCCCCTTAAAAATTCGAAAAGCGGAAAACGTAGCTTATTTTCATAATATTTAGAAGGCGAATTACACAAAAACAATTCATCACGTCGTTGTGCAAATGCACACAGCTGCTGAATATTTAAAGTAACTTCATTTAAGGCATTTTCTGTTTATGCTCGTATTTCATCTTGTTTTCTTTCCTCATCTCCGTATACATATTTAATATATCGGCATGAAATTGCACGCGTTCCGGACTATTCCGGGCCGGACGGAGTGGTCAGCGCTCTCCTGAAACCGTCGCTTCTGCAATATCCACGGCTGACCATAAACAAGGGAGCCTTTATACCCGCCGTCCATTTAACGATACCGCTTCAAATTATTGTTATTATATTTTATGTGTCTACTCTACCACTAAACGTAATTTAATGTAGGTTGTAACGTGAAATACTCCAATTTACGACCCGAACTGAAGCAACGCAACCAACAATTCAAACACCAAAAAAATACTGAAAACCGGGTCTTAATAATAAGCAATTAAAGTATTGTATCAACAAGTACTGCATCTAAATAATTAAAGAAGCATTGGCAGCGCTAAACGAGGTCAATGGTGTCAGAGGCGTCCCTAGATTTAACCCTTTTCAATGTGTCAATATAAGCAGTGATAACCGAACTTCATTAATTTTTACGCGGATCAGAAAATTTTAATGCTGGCTTTGAACTTAATCCTTTTTTAATTCGTATTACATTTGCTTCATTATACAGATGATTATTCAGATTCTAAAAGGTTGTTCCAAACGAAATGTTTCGAATATTTGGCGCTTTTTAAAGTTGTGTAAATTACATATGAATAAACAAAGTAAAACCCGCACTTAAAAGTTTATAGAGTTTTAACTATAATACTTTCATTGCGTAACGGTTTGCGTTAAAAAGCAATGAATAAGTGATGGAACAAAATTAACTTTCAATTTCTAATAACGAAGTAATTTGCAGTTTATAAACACTTAAATCGGGAAAAGAAATTTTCGGAAATAAAGGCAAGTAAACGTTGATTATTAATTCAGTAGATTTGCTTGATATAATACATTTATAAATAAGAAGCAAGTACCGAGGTTCATTAAAAAATCAACATCCGGTAAAAATTAATTAGTCACTGGGAGTATCCATTAATGATGGTCATGTAATTAAATTGATTTCAGTACACAATTAAAAGAAAAATGTTGTTGAATAAACATACAAAGCTAGAATTTCATAAAACATAATCTTTGCTTCAATGTTTTTATCTGTTCCGAATCATTAGTATTCTCTTTTAATACGATTTATTGAAGTGTGGAACATATTTTGAAAATATGGAAGTGATTTAACAAAGTGTATAACATTTTTTACTATAACAGATTAAGTTTTACGGCGACATTTAAAATATCGGATTAAATAACTATTTTACTGGTATCTTAAGCCTTAATGGCTTGTTGTACTCAGCCCGATTAGTTATCATACCCAAACTTGGATCTCCGCCCGCTTGTTCGCTACCGTTTGCTCGCCACCGTTTGCTCGCTTGCTGTTTGCTCGCCACTGTTGGCTCGGGTGCCGTTTACTCGCCACCGTTTCCTCGCCCGCCGTTTGCTCGCGACCGTTTGCCCACCTGCCGTTTGCTGGCGACCGTTTGCTCAGTGGCCGTTTGCCCGCCACCGTTTGCTACTCTGCCGTTTGCACGCGATCGTTTGCTCGTCTGCCTTTTCCTGGTCACCGCTTGCTCGTCTGCCGTTTACTCGCCACCGTTTGCTCGCAACCGTTTACTCGCCTACCGGTTCCTCGCTACTGTTTGCTCGCCACCGTTTGCTCCCTTGCCGTTTGTTCGCAACCGTTTGCTCACCTGCCGTTTCCTGGCCACCGTTTACTCGTCTGCCATTTGTTGGCCACCTTTTGCTAGCAACCGTTTGCTCGCCTGCCAGCACCCCGCCACTGTTTGCTCGCCATTTTTGCTCGTCTGCCGTTTACTTGCCATCGTTTGCCTGCCTCTCTTTTCCTCGCCACAGTTTGCTCGCAACGTGTACTGTCCTACCGCTTCCCCGCTACTGTTTGCACCACCGTTTGCTCGGCTGCCGTTTACTCGCCATCGTATGCCCGCCTCCCGTTTGCCCGCCACTGTTTGGTCGCAACCATGTGCTCTCCTACCGGTTCCTTGCCACTCTTTGCTCGCCACCGTTTGCTCACCTGCCGTTTGCTCGCCACTGTTTGCTTACCTGCTGTTAGCTCGCCAACGTTTGCTCGTCTGCTGTTTACTTGCCACCGTTCGCTCACCACGATTTTTTCGCCTGCCGTTTGCACGTGAGTCTGCTCGACTTTATTCATAAAATAAAATATTATCCGTAGGCATTTAGTACATACTGTTAGTAAATTACAAAATTTTACATTCGCCTAAGATATGATAGTCAAAGCATTGCTGCCCGTTCTTTTTTGAAAACGTATAGAGTATTCTTTTTGTTCCTAATAAAATTAACTAGTGTATATGATATTTATATTGTGTATATTTTTAAAATATTTTTGATTTCTAACTGCTCAAAACATCGTTAATATTGCATTATTGACATAAAGAAACGACATTTTAAGTTTTGCAAAAGTTTTAATAAAATGTTATCCACTCAGACCACTTCGTTCAAAAGAAAAATATTTTTTTTTTGTTATGACACTTAATAGCTAGGTTATCTACAAAACAATCTGTTTTAATGGTCACGGTATTGGTTCAACGTTTATAAGGAATAAACATGGATTCTATTTTGATAGTTTTTCTGCGTTTGTGCAGCTATACTTAGTACTGCGAGCAAATTGGCTGTTGTGCAAACGGATGGAAAGTAACTGTCCTGACGAGCATCTTACCTAGAGAGCAATCGGTGATCGAGTATCTGGTGGCAAGCAAACGGCGGCGAGCTAGTAATGGCGAAGCAAATAACCTAGTACCCCAAGCGATGCAGGTCTCCCACTGTGTGTACGTATTGAAGTCTTCCGGCTCTATTTGAGGAAATCCAGATATGCGTTGTCTTTTTTGCCAGCGTGCCGCAGCTGTCCAAAATTTGCATTGTTGTTTCTGGTTCCTCATTGCAGAATCTGGATGTAAGATTTCCGCTAAATTCGTTTATCCTCCATAGATGTTCCTTTACAGTTGTGTATCCTGTTGGGGAACCCATCACGATCCTGAGCGGTATTCTGCTTAGAGAAAATGTCTGTAGCTCTCTTCCTACACGGTCCGTTTATAAACGTCTTGTTATGTTTGAGTCCTGGACTGTTGGTGCAGCCAGTTTTGCGTAGCTCACAGATCCATTTGATCACAGCTCTGCTGCGAATAATGTTCCTAGGCATTCCCAGGGTAGGTTCTAAATCATAGTAAAGCCAATTGAACCCCGGTCTTGCGAATTCATTGGCTTTTTCATTGCCATCGATCCCGTATTAACATGGAATCCAGACCAGTCTCACTGTGTTCTATCTTGCTTGCCTAAATCAGTTCCAAGTGTAATTCTCCAACGAACCAGTCTGCTATGAAATTTTCAGTCAGCACATACAGCGCATTAACTAATGGTAACACGAAATAGGCACTGTCTATACAACAAAATCTAAACGTAGGGCATCTATGCTTATAGGATATTCAACAGTGGATGGATGTGAGTCGTAATAAATTATTATGATATTTCATACGCCAAAGAAATCATGAGCAGAATTTTGCTTTTGTGACTGAGTTACTGAACAGTTACATTGAAGATCTTTCATGCGATTCATGTCAAAGCCTTAAAAAGCCTTAAAAGTGTCAGTTATACAAGAATGGTTGCCAGCAGATTATTAAAGCGTCGACAGTACTATACATGGTTTAATGAAAACCTTAACAATGATGACATTATAGATGCTACATATTTCAGCGATGATGCACGGTTCCATTTCAATGGCTACGCAAACTCCTAAAATTATCGTAGATGGTCTAGCGAAAATCCTCATACATATAAGAAAACCTCATTACCTTCAAACTTAAGATTTAGATTATGATGTCAAGAAAAATAAAAATTGGGCCATTCTTTTTTTATTGAGAACACCAATGCCAACACTTACTAACAACTATTGGTTTTCAAACAGAAATCTATAAACCGTTAAAACAAACGCAAACATGACTCTATTGAGTTTATGGAGAACTAGGGAGGTACGATCCGTTTTTAGTGCTAGATCCAATAAACCGTCAGAAACATAACCTATTAGTATATTATGGTTGTCAGAACGAGATAGCCGTAAATATGAGGAGTTGTCAAATTTAAGAAGGAATGTACTTATAAAAAAAGGGTATTATAGTATTACAACGAAGTAACCTGTATTACATTTCGATGTAGTTACGGGTACTACATCGATCAGGAAGCTTGCTAATACCTCCCTGGAAAGAGTTTTTGAGTAGCATGCGTGTCCACTCTTGAGCTGCTTCAATAACGGCGTTATTTGACTAAACATTTAAAATTTGTTTAGTACTACAAACAAATACAAATCGAAGGGATCATGATCAGCACTGTCTGCTATATGCGGAAACACATCCAACTGAAGTTTATTTATGCTTTCAATTGTTCTTGCAGAGTTATGAGAGCGAGTACTGTCTTGGAGAAAGCAAACAGAACTTTGTCTTCTCTTCCGTTTGTTCCTGATCGCCTGCTTAGCTTTATCACGCAAAGGTATAGAATATTGGTCTGCATTAATTTTACGTAGTCCTATAAGAAATTCAACAACGACGACCACTTGAGAATTTCAAAAAAATATTTCCATTACTTTACCAGCTGGCAACACAGTTTTAGCTTTCTTAAGCTCTGGACGCCACTGCACGCTTTTACCTTTAGGCTCAGGAGTAAAATAATGTACCTACACTTCATCAATTATCACAATGTAGTCCGCATCTTTGTTCCCTCCCTCTCATATCGCTACAGTAAAGAAGAAGCGATTTACAAATGATTCAACTCGCGTTTTCCAGTCAACAAGCGGGGAATCTACCTGAGACTGTTATTCGTCTACCATGCTGAATAACGGCATTAACGTTTTCATACGTATATATATATATATATATATATATATATATATATATATATGTATATAAGGTTCATTTGCTACTCGAGTTTTTCCGTCTCTAAAAGATTTTGACCACGCATACAACTGATTCTCGGAAAGATATTGATAGCGGTATTGTGCTCGCTTCTTGTAAGAATTTCAGCAGAATTTGCGCGTTCGTGAGAAATTTGCTTATTATGCTATCTTTCATGCTATGGACAGAACTATCCAACATCGTAACTGTAACTGTCAAAATAGTATTATAACGAAACAATTGCCACGGATATGTTAACAATGATCAGTCGATAACTACAGATTTAGCAAAAAATTCTTATCCAACATAAAACGGGCAACTTGGAAATGGAACAGAATGAAATTAAAAGAAACTCGGGTATTTAAGACAGTGAACCGTTAATAATCAATTTTCACGTTTGCAATGGCAATTTAAGGAGCCATTTTGCAAGTAAGTGAGCCGAAGTGAGTGTAAATTTGAGCCATAAATACAGAGAAGCAATTTAACTGTTGAAGAAACCACGAAGACTTTGTATCTTTGGAGCGATATAGTGCGGCAGTACCATCAATATTCAAGCAGGAGGTCGGCAGAGGGCATCAAATTTATGTGGCCATGTTTATAGACCCGCGGGACAAGTGTGGCCATTCCTTTCTTTAATTCCAACCCGGCTTTATGTCCTGCGCGGACGTGCCTCAGATAAAAAGAACAAACTGGAGCAGGAATGGTTTCTATGCTGCTTCAATGACATCTAACCCGAAACGTTCGCTTACAAATTGCACGGTTTGTTTTCAAATTTGTTTCAATCTATAAATATATCTTTAAAAATGTGTACCCCTTAAAAATACAAATTCTGAAAGTAATATTAAACATGAATGTCACACAAATCGGTTTCCGTTTCCAGCGCTTGAATAAATCTGAATCTACAGGATAGTTTAATTAAATCCTTCACACATATGAAACTGTATATTATTTAATTGTTTTCAGGAAATTGTTAACCAACATTTTTTCACACAACTTACAAGGCTTCTAGGTATTCTCAATTACAAAACAAACAAAGATTTCTAATATTTTTCAACAAATTGAAGTACATTTTAAATCAGATGAAACTTCCTAGCTGCAATAAAATGAAACTATCAAAAAGTTCTGCGAATAGATTATGTAGTGAAATTATTGAATTTTTTATAGAAAACAGAACAAAAAAATAATTATAAATCAAAGAAAATGTGAAGGGGAGGGGTTGTGGAGTTGAACAAATTGCTAAAAGGAAAAAAAATGAGAATTTTAAAAAGGATTGATATGGAAGAAGGCGAAGCCTAAATCGTAAATTTCATAAACTAACAAAGACATCAAACATTGTTTTCTACATTTACTTATAACACGAGGGTACTTTGATAAGCGTGATAAATAAGTGGACGCGACTGCCTCCCTGGACTTTCCCATACTGGAAACTGTTCATATCATCTTTATTTCAAATTATATATATATATATATATATATATATATATATATATATATATATATATAAATAATAATTATATATATCAAATTAAGTATTAAATACAAAATTTTGATAAATAATTTATAACTTGTTGTTGTAATACCGGTTAAAGAAATGAATGTAGGGCGACAGTATGGCAATGGTTCTGAACCAACCGGGCTGTCCGTACCGCTAGGCCGTCGCGCGGTCTAACTAGTACCAATCGCTATTGCTACCGAGGTAAAATTTTCTAAGTCCCTGGAAATTATATTTTGTAGGGCATAAAAAATCGATTTTTTTTATTTTCGCGGAAAAAGATTCTTTGACGCAAACAAATAACAACCGTTAGAATAAAAAAAATATATTTTCTAAAAAAGAGGGGGAGGGGGCCGGTGCGCTTACATATATCCACGAGTGTAATATTTCTTTGCATATTCATATGCTCCATTACGCACTGAGCGATTCAGTGAAAACCCCAGCTTCCTATCTTTTTTCGTTTATTAATTAAAGGAGTTTGAAGTTTCAAACTTCCAAGCTTCGTAGAGGGCGCCACAGGAAAATTACGGAGTTCTTCAAAAAACATATCGATAGCCCCTTGCGAGGTCTATCGACATATGAAATTTAAAAAAATTCCTTGGAGCAGTTTTTGAGAAATAATTTTTTGAAAATTTCCAAAACTTTGAAAATTCGTAATTTAGGCCCCTTATAATTTTTCAAAAAACTTTTTATATCACCTCATTTTACCCTTCATATACTATTCAGAAAATAAAAATCATTTGAATCGATTCATCTGTTTTCGAGTAATTGGGCGTTAAACTCAAAATTTTCAAAAAATCATAGCGCCCTTCAGTTTAAAGCTAGCTAGTTCGGCAAAAAACTAACAGATTTGTCTTATGACCCTCTATCGTTATCCGCGATAAAAGTTTCAAAATTGTAATCACGAAAAAAGTGATACCAAAAAAACATGCGTAACTTCCGCTTCCGGTTTCGGATTTTTTTGAAAAGCTTATTTTTTCGATGAATTTTTGATACACCCCCGCATTCCAAAGCGCATCAAAATCGGAGCAATACTTTCGGCTGTAGGAGCGTCACATACGTACGTACATACGTACGTACGTACATACGTACATACCCACCCACAGACAGACATTTTTTAAAAACCACTTTTTTGGGTTCCTAGAGACCCAAAACGGATATTTCCATTAAAATCTCGATTACGAAAATTTTCATGAATTCAATACTTACCCTATACCTATAAGGTATGGGAAAGTAAAAATTTCGCTAAATTAAGTCCATATACCGTAATATGGGGCGAAGTCGGACAATTTTCGCAGTTTTTGGATAATAACTTTTACCCTGCTGGTGCTACAAATGCCAAAAAAAATAATTTAAGTATCCTTATTTCTCTAATCAACGATGTGATAAAAAAATGTATAAAAATGTTAACCCTACTACTTTTATTTTTTTGTTAAAGACTGTCCGCATTCGTCCCTATGTGTGGGGTGAACACGGACACCCATTTATTTCGCTGAAAAACGTGTCTTCGGCCGTCCAAAGGGGCGAACGCGGACAAAAAAATTAATAATAATACATTTAAACAGAGAAGTGGGTCATTTAAAGCAAAAATAACACAAAATTTTTGTTTAAAAAGTTTTATTTACCAAAATTAAAAGTAAAACTGTAAATTTTACAACACGTTGAAAAAATAAGAGTAAATTCTCCAAACTTTAAAAAACATTTTTATAATAAAAAATACAAAGTTCTAGAAAAAGCAAAACAATAAACTTTAAGAAGGATCTCGATTAAATCAATCTATTCTTAAATTATTATCTTTTAATAAAGTGGGAAATTGGAATCTTCCGCGCCGCAAAGTTTTAACGTCTACTTCGCTTTGGTCCTTAATATCTGGATATATAAAATATACACCAATTTTCTCAGAGTTTTGCTTTCTTAAGAAATTATCATAATACAGGTTTTTGTTTTTATTGATCGCCTCAGTTACACACCCAACATAATGCTTATAGCTATTGTTTGGGCACGAAAACCTAACCAGCAAAAAAGTTTCCGTTTGTATAACGTCAAAATTACTCCCTACAGTGTCTTCTTCGGATATGTTCAACACCTGTTGTTCAAGCCCCAAGTCTTCTTCAACATCTGAAACAACTTCTTGTTCCCCATCACTGCTGCTTTCTACGTTGATGTTTTCATTTTCAGTGATTGTGCCACTGGATGTCTGAGCAAAATCTTTCTGTTTTATTCCTTTACCAGGTGCTACATTCAACTTTTTGCCTCGTTTTTGTCGGGTTTCTGTGGTCGTTGCCAACCTGCTTTTATTTAGAAAATCTTGTAAAGTTTTTGTTTATAGGTTTTCATTTTCTGTTTGATCTTCTTCAGCATTTGGAATTTTTTTAAAACTGCATCTAGGGAAAGCGGGGCAATCCCGCAGGCTCGGAAACCTGCCCTTATGTTATTTTCTAAATTTTGAACGTTCTCAATAGCTTTCCGGAACAGTTTAAGATAATCCGATTTGGGTACACATCCTCTATTTTTCATTTTCCACTCTAAGAGAATGGCACGCCAAGATTTCTTAAGTGGTGCGAAAAATGCTACATCCAAAGGCTGAAGCAAGTGTGTTGCATTTGGAGGAAGCAACACAAAATGAATGTTATTTTGTTCGCAGCATTCTAGAACGTGAATTGAAATGTGGCACACTAAATTGTCTCCAACGAGCACTTTCTTTCGTGGGAGGTTTTTAAAATAAGGGAGGAGAATCTTGTCAAACCAATCCTCAAATGTTGGGGTGTCAAACCAGCCTGGCTTGGTTCGGTTGTACATCGTGCCCTCCGGTCCTTCCTCTACCCAAGTCGGATATAAGTGCACAGCTTTATACCTACACATGGTGGCAATAGGTGCCCCGCTGCAGTTACTGCCATCATAACTGAAATGCTTGATTTGCTGGAATCTATTATCATTTCCACCCTTTGAGATCCCCGGCGGCATAGGACTTTTTGTCTTCCTGGGTCATCCTTGAGATTAGTCTCATCGTAGTTGACTAAATGGGTGGGTTCGACATTTTCCAGGGTCCCTTCTAAATTTTGAAAAGATTCTCTTATTATCTCTTTAGTAACATTAGCCCTGCACCTCTTAATGTTTTTAGCAAATCTTTCTGTTAAAATTTTGTTTCTTTTAAAAAAATTATAAAAACAGTTGATTCCCGGCAAATTGTCTTTAAAACTTAAAATTTTTTGTCCCTTTCTGTCGAGGTAATTTTTTACGAGCAATCTAATATCCCTACGAGTCATAAGAAAACCCCATTCACAAAATTTGGTCACCCCTTCTGCTAGCATTCTTTCCTCTTCTTCCGAGATTGCATTTTGCCCGCCATGTTTTTGATTTTTTCTACCCTTAATTTTGTCGTGCCATGTAGATTTGGGAATATTATAATAGTCAACTGCCTGCCTTAAAGTCTTTTTACCCCTTTTGACATCATCTAGTGCTTTTTTAATGTATTTTCATCATAGTTCATAAATTTGATTCCAATCTTCTTTTTATATTGTCTCACCGTGGTGTCCGAGTTCGCCGTACCTGAGGTCACTTTTTTATAAATAAATTATTAAAAAAAAACTAAACAAACTAAGACTATTATTTTGCATATATACATTAAGCATAAAGAACTCGACACTTTAGTGCCAAAATGAATTTGATATTTCTTTATATTTTCAGTGTACAAAAGTTTCTTATCAATCTTTTAAAAATATTGGAAAAAACAAGTTTACTAAAAATCGTACCTTTAGGCCACTACCAATAATTTAATCAACCGACACCCATTCACTCTTATCGTTCAGTTGTTACTAACGAGATTCAACACATTTCGCGGACTTATCGGGAATCTCTAAGTTAACCTTGCAAAAAAAACATGCGACATAGACTTCCGTCCGCGTTCACCCCATGTTACAGTACCTTTTATAAACACAGGTTGATCTTCTCCACTTTGAAAATGTTATCATCATACTTTTATTAGTCTTAGATATGTAGTTTACTAATTACAAAAACAGGATGTGGAAAGATATAATAAAATAGCCAAGTTAACAATATGAAACGCATATTTTAATTTAGTTTTGTCATTTTAGCACCCTTTCAAAAACTTCCATAAATATTAAAACTTTGCCTTTATTCTCTATAATTTTGCACGGTATTTTTCAGGGTTCTAATATTTGACACAAGTAGCGAATTATTTCTAAAATTCTACTCAAACAGTAGTAATATTTATCAATTCTCAAGCATTTTATTAATATATAATAAACAAGTTTACAGAGTTTATACTAGCATAAAAACAAATGGAATATAATCCTCATTCATGTCTAGATCCTCCAGTACCGTATACATTTGATATAAAGAGTAACACATGCCACAAAAAAGAATACAGATCTGCATATATTTCATTCTCGTAAAGTATATTAACATGTCCATATTGTCGCAACTAGTAACCAAATTTACACTGACAAAGCAATACCATCCACACTATTCAACTTCTTGACTATATGAATTTTGCGGTTGGATAGGCAGACGATGTAAGAATGGCCATCGTATCTGATAGATAACTTCTTAAAGCCCTCTTGACCAGGGAACGCTGCTGGGTCGATTTGCGATGTTAATGTCACCAGCCCCATGATGACGTCTGCGGACTTCTCATCGTTTTCTAGATCTCCTGCTGAAGACAGTACTGCACCCTCTTCATTGAGTATGAGGTAGCCTACTTGTCCGGGAATTCGTTCCATTGGAGACTATGAAACTAAAAAGATTTCTTAGTTGAGGTTATGTTGCGAAAATTTACACGGAAAACTACTTACTTATTCATCAACTCCCACTTTTTCGAACCATACGACAATAACTAAGTTTGTGAGTGTGATTCTATCTATATTTTATTGATAATTTGTTATAAATGTCACATGATTGATAATGAAAATACCATACGTAAACATTCGTATTGTCAAATTTTGTTGGCAACGTTTACATCATCATACCATAATACCAACATAATATGTCAATCATCTTTTAAATAAATTACGGATAACTGTTACGGGCCAAACAAGCTTTTTCGTCGACCTGCAACAGGAAAGATGGAAGTGCCTTCGGCTTAGCTCAGAGGAGTAGGGGTGGTTCTCGAGAAACGAGAAGGAAATTGTATGTGGTTGTGTGCAGAGTAAGTCAAAATTAGTAGACGCCACCTTCCAGGTTACAGCTGAATGCAGGTTCTCGAGGAAGGCCGAGAAATCAGCAGCTTACGGGAATCGAACGCACCTTTATTGTGCTTCCTCCTGTATATAAAGCTTACAAAGTTCATGCACACCAAGGTAAAAAATAAAAATAAAAGATATGGTGAATTTTAAGACAAATATAACTCTATTGCTTCAAATTGATAACACACATAGTAAAAAAAATACAACCAAAACGGTAGTAATTGTAGTCGAACACAGAGGGAAGTTAGAACGTTCAAACAAAGAGCTCGCCGCCACTGGCTTACGATATTTACTTTACTAAACACACAGATTTGCGCAGCCAGTGACGTTCGAGTATACACAAATAAGTTACACTTTACGAGTAATAACTAACAGCAATTGGCGACTGAAGGTCGCTTTGCGTTGCATCAAAATAAAAGGTTCAGCACTTTAAACCAGTCAAATGAATCTCGGAACAAGTTTTCACTACAACACAATAACAATTTTTACCTTAGTTTTCTTCATATAGGGAGTAGAGAGAGGGAGGCCGGCACAATTTGGGGTGTTATTAGGTCCTTAAGAAGCCGACAAAATTCGCAGGTACGCCCCTGAAGGCTGGATCACGATGGTGACGACGTAAGGGGCCAAGACTTTCTTCGGATAACTGGAAATTCAGGAACAAAATCTTCACCGCTGAACGGAATTATCACTTGCAACGGCTTAGAGGAGGGAGTCACGGGGTTAAAGGCTGTAATCCGACACAGGTCGAGCGAACAATTTCACTGAATTGTGAAAAAAAGTTAACACTCTGCTAATATTTTTAATCCGATTCAAGTCGAGAATTATTCTGCCCCAGGCAAGAAAACGATACGGTATCTTAATTCAGCAGAGGCGCTGCCAAAAAACTCCGACTCAAAACCACGTGTGCTCACCCTCAGAATCTTGGGTTGACTTTTGTCGTAGTTGTAGTCGGTGCTGAGATCTTAACGAGCAACCGGGTCGAACGGAGATCTTAAGTCGACTGGCGAAAAAAACTAACGAAAGTATCCAGCAGCTGGAACATTTCATCGTATTACGAAATATGTTGCAAGAATTCTACAACAAAATATTCCACGAGGAACTTCTGGTCCATTCTGCAGATAAAGGATTCTAAGAACTGTTTTCTATCGGCACTAAAGACTAAACATACATGACAGCGCTCCCTTATGGAGTTCCGAAAAAGTGACCTCCCATAACAGAGGTACTTACGGATAAACTTAAAATTGCACGTTTGCGAAGAGAAAACGCTCATAATTTTACAAACTAATACTTTGAAGCTCTTAATAGCTATCTCAGATTCTTGAATAACATTTTTTACATAAATCTATACAAGGTGAATCTTAAATAGATAGATAGACAGAGGATGATTTTTAGCTGTAGTTTAATCAACAAAAGGAATCACCAATCTGTAATTGTAGTCATCATACCCTTGGTTTACCCAGAACTTCCATTGGAAGTTTAAGGCTTCTGCGATGCTTGAGTTTTCCAAAATGTTGCCACAACGTGTAATATAAATTTCACATTTTAAAACAAACGTAGGCTTTAACGTAGTTTTTTATTTTAAGTAATTTTACTTTTAATGACATTTTTGTGACAATTTGCTGATCAAAACGCCGAGTTTAATTTTCTATGCATTCATTATCTTAGCGTTACCTTCAGTTTAGTTTGATTTTAGTTTATTTGTGTCTGCTTTCCCAAATTAGCGTCATGGAGTACAGTTTTGTGGAGTATGCAGACATGTACATATTTGATTTTAGCGGAATGTTGTAGCAATTTTAATGGTAATAATAATAATAATAATAAGGTTTATTCAAACATTAAAAAAAAACAACATTTATACAACTTATTTGTTTTGTAACAACATTTTACAATTGGCAGATCATTAGATTATTTTGTCCTAGTCGGTAATGTTTTAAATAAACTAGTATTGCTAACGCAAAAAAACTCACAGAAGCTGTGCTTGTGCGTGAGCTGTTGGATTGTAACTAAGTCTAAAGTAACATTTCTCTTAATTGTTATACTTAATCTAATCAGTCTTATCAACTAGAATTGTTTATTTAATTGCACAGTTTATTTTATTCCACTACACATCTAAATGGTAAAGTAAAGTGAAAAGGATAAGAACAGTAAGACTACAACCTAAATAAAATAGTATAATTATATTAATAAATCTAAACTTTTTTATAGGAACGTTTCAATCGTTGTAACAATAAGCTGCCTACCTTCTCTTATCCAACTTTTTACTTTATTCTTAGATTTACCTAATGTTTTAATTTCTCTTATTTCTTGTGGTGCTGCTAATTTGTATGCCAAACGGTATCCAAACAGAATGCATCCAAATAGTAATGTTATGCGACGATTGGATCAACGAATGCGAGAAACTGGAAGAACTGTACCCATTCCAGTAGATGACAGAGGCCGTCCTCATCGAGTATTATTACCATTGGTTGAAGAAAATATCTTAAATGTAGTCGAAAATGAACCAGAACAAAGTACCCGATCCATTGCCAGAATGTTTGATGTTAGCCAAAGAACAGTTCATCGCTTATTACAGGAAAATGGCTTGCACCCGTATCACTATTACCGAGTACAGGGATTATTACCATAAGACTATCAGCAAAGAGTCAGATTCTGCACAGATGGTTACTTCGTGAGCAAGAAAGGGATCCTGGTTTTATTGGACATATCTTGTGGACTGATGAAGCTACGTTCACCAGAAATGGAACATTTAATTTCCATAACATGCACCAATCGATCTATGAAAACCCCCATGCGCTGTATCAAACAAATAATCAAGTTCGGTTTAGCCTTAATGTGTGGGGTGGTATTATTGGTAATAGGCTTATAGGACCATATATTTTGCCTGATCACCTAAACGCGAATAATTTTGTTGAATTCTTAGACACCGATTTTAGGGATCTATTAGATGATGTACCATTAGATTTAGGATGAAATATGTTTTTTCAAATGGAGGGGGCACAAGCACACTGGGGAATTCAAACACGAGAATGGTTAAATCATTAATTTCCAGAACGATGCATTGGTCGTGGCAGTTCATTACCTTAGTCACCAAGAAGCCCATATTTAAGCTGTCTTTGGTTTTTTTCTAGTGAGGAACATTAGAAGCATTTGCGCATGCAGTGGAAATTGATACTCGAGAGCAACTTCAGCAACGAATAGATGAAGCAGTTATAATGATTCGACAAAATAATATGTTTCAAAATATAGAAGGGAGCATAATACGTAGGTGTATGAAATGCATACTTAGAAGTTGGGAGTAGCCACTTTGAGCAATTGCTGTAATTTTCAAAATAAAAAACTTAAAACGTAGTGGATATTTCCTTACTAGTTACGTACTGTTAATTCAAAAATACAAACAACACATTAAAATTAGAATATTGCCATGAAGGAGGTCTAGAATGCCTGTATACAATCTCCTTAGGTTCCACATTAAATCAAGTACGTGGTTGTGTGAATCGCAGGCGACAACACAGAGCTCAGTACGACTGACCACACAGTGTTGCTAAGGTTACAAAACTGTAATTAATTCAAATACTAAACGTTTTCGAGCAAAACGCGTATAGATTTTATGGCTCAGTTTTTGATGCAGAATCGCGCGAATAAATATTTTCCGCCATTTAAGATTCACCCTGTATTAATACACAACATGACTAAATTTAATTAAAGGGATGTATAGGTTCAAACATTGTTTGAATTGATATGAAATGCCTCAAACTAAAACAAAAGTAAAAACAGATTGATCAAAACATCTCCACGGATTACGCAAACGCTAAAATATAATCTGGTGTAAACACTGCTTTTCCCTAAATAAGCATTCCAAACTAACATTAAAAAATAAAATCCCTGTTGTCACCTGTCAGTGTGTCTGGATTCAATTGTTCAATTGCGAAAGACGAAAACATGTCTGCAATTCTAAATCACGCGTTCCGTAGATATTTATCTACAACACTCGCAAGAGCCGCAAAAGTGTCGGGCTCATCCGCCGTTTCAGGAGGACATGAAGGTAACGTTCAGATATTTTAGTTAAATAGGCTAGTTTACTGCTAGGCATTACATAATGACCCGAACCATTATTTATACCTTCAAGCACAATATTTCCTTTTTAATCGTCGCCTATTGATTGAATTTCTTTCACAGGAGGCTACAAGGTGTGGCGAAATCTAACCTTCTTTGTTGCATTCCCTGCTATTGCCCTGTGCGGTGTTAACTGCGTCCTCGCACATCAAAAGGAGCACCACGAAAGGCCCGAGTTTATCAAGTACGATTACAGATGTATGCGTACCAAGCGGTTCCCATGGGGTGATGGCAACCACTCTCTGTTCCACAACCCTCATGCTAATGCCCTTCCCACTGGTTATGAAGATTAGTCAACTTAAATAACAGTATGTAGTAATGAGAGATATGTTTAATGTGTACAATAATTGTCATATTCTGTAATAATTAATAAATTAAATGTAATAAATTTTTTGAATGTTAGCACTTTATTTCGTTATGCTGAATATCGATTATGGTTCTGTAAAAAAATATTGACACTTTTAGATTATCCAAAAAAAGTTTTTGTAATATTATTTTATGGTTTTATAGTTGCGAGAGAGTGAAAAAATTGATTTTATTTAAGAAGAACGCCTTAAAAATCGTGATTTCAAAGATTTTTAATTACTATATTACATCGATTATAAGACGTGTTTTTCTCTATTTTTGTCTGTATTTATAGTGTGTGTTGTACTCGATGGCTTCTTACCAAGGTACTGCTGGCTGACAAAAAGCTTTCCACTTACAAAAATAAGGGTGCATCTTATAATCTACGTAATATGGTAATTGAACTTACCATAAATAAATGATGTATGAATATTCAAGT
Organism: Limonius californicus; assembly: GCA_014611495.1. Lineage (NCBI taxonomy): Eukaryota > Metazoa > Arthropoda > Insecta > Coleoptera > Elateridae > Limonius > Limonius californicus. The sequence continues at coordinate 3,825 of JABXWE010009463.1, read as the reverse complement.
TCAATCAATACCAGGACACAAGCCTATGACAGACAAACTTACTATCTTGTCTGCTAGTGGTGACCTCAAAATTAAACTTTTGCTAATCTACCACTCTGAAAACCCAAGAGTGTTTAAGGAATATAATGATGTAAAAAGTAAACTCAGTGGGGAGAGCTAACACGTAAACCTGGAGTAACAAAGCAGTTCCTCACCGAGTGCCTTCATTATGTGTTTACCCTCCTGGAGGAGAACAATTTACCAATCAAGGCCCTTATGGTAACGGACAATCCTCCTGTTCATCAAAGATTTTGCGGGTGAATACAACTTTATCCAAGTGAAGTTCTTGCCTCGTAATACCACTCCTCTAATCCAACCTGTGGATCATCAGGTGATTTCAAACTTCAAAAAGTTGTACACAAGCATTTTTCCAAAAGGTCTTTGAAAGGACCTTTGACAGAGCTAACCCAAATAGAACCATTTCAAAATTCTTCATTACTTGAGCATAATAGACAAAGCCCGGAGTGAAATATCTTTCATTGAATTCTGGCTGGAAGAAGATATGGCTAGAGTGTGTGCCAGTCAGAGGCATGAACAGAAGACTATTGGTGGATGATATTGTGTTCCTGAGAAATCCCATGGGTTTGCAGGTGGATGATGAGGATGGAAAGGAGTTGGTGGAGGACCACGAGTATGAGCTGACCATTGAAGAACAAGACGGAGCAACAAAAATAGGTGACTGAGAAACTTTCTTCAGAGGAGGAGAGCATTTCCATTAAAGAACTTAACAATGAAAGAAAACACAGAGCCTGGTAGAAAATTGCCAGTAGTCAAGCTGTTCATGATGTTGGCCATTTTAGAAAATGTTTGTAAATTCGTAAGAGCAGCAACCTTGGGCAGGTTTTATAAGTAATGAATAAATTTTGATTTATTTAGTTAGTTTTATAGTTTTTATGTATGGAGTTCGTGCCGAACGCCTGAAGTGAACAGACGTGCTCGCATGTCACTCCTCGATCGTGGTAAATTCTAAGGAATTTATACGACCGTTAGTTGACGGCTAAAAACAAACAATTAGAGCTATTAGATCCGGTCAGATTAGATTAGACGGAATATATTATAATAGCAAATAATATAATTGCACAAGTCCATTCAATTAGGTCTAAATCATAAGGGCTCAAATTACGTTCATTAAATTATTCAAATTAGAGAAATTACAGGTTTTATTTAATGAAGTTCAGCAATTGAGTTAGTTCAAATAACGATTAGCAGTTGCAATCAAGATCACTCAGGGGTGAATTACGGTAAAATCCAGCGGACAGTGAATGTTTTTCAAGCGTCGCGTCGGATGTGCCTTTTCAAGCGGTCGGAGACAGAGCAGTCACGCCTGTAGTTCTAAAAATAGCTTAAGAAGTACAGCCAGTCAAAAATCAGTGGAGTTCCGAGAAGCGGCAGCCGGATAAAACGGAACTATCGGAATTTAGCATATACTATATTTTGGTGGGACCACTTACATAAACTTAGATTAATAAGGTACTTCTAAAAATAAAACAAAAATAAATGGGACAGCTAGGTAGGCGGCTCAAACAACCTTAGTAAACGCATCTAAACAGATGAGCTATTAGTTAGCCAATTCTTTCATGTAGTACCAGGAAGCTTTAAAAGTTTAGGGTTCCGAGAAACGCACTTGTTGGGTAAAAGTTTAGCGAGCGCTGACCTGCCCTTCCGGGCCCGGACCAAGGGCTCGAGTACGCCGCTGTTTGATGTTTATACAACCGGCAAAGTTGGTAAAAGTTCTAGAAAGCTTGCCGGTTTTTAAATACGACAGCTTGTTCAACTATTCCGACACTAAGCATTTTTATAATTAGGAGAATAAACCGAGTCCTTGGGTGGTCAGATTAGTGGTTCCCGTATTAGGGACTTGACTTACGCTTGAGTGGAGAAATTGCTTTAGTTTAGCGCAATAGTTCCTGACGCTAAACACAGCTCAGTTTGGCTCGCTTTAAAATTAAAAACAAATAACAACGGGGGAACGGGAGTGCCCGCAAAACGTGGCGAGAGCAAGTGCTGAGCGAGAATAAAAAAAAACAATTTTGGGGGCAAAAAATTAGAGTGAAAGTGCGTGAATATCCACAAGGGGACGAAGGAAGGGAGGACCACTGCCGTCTCTACAGGGTGCAACACCAAAAGGGGAAAGAACCGAGACCGACACAGGCCACAAACCACAGAGGGGAACTAAGAACGCAGTTAAAAGCTAAGTGTCACAGGCTTGAGCGGCCATTGTAGTCCTTTGTAGTCTGTAGCAGTAGTGGGTAGCTCTAGTAGTCTAATAGAAAGCTAGAAAAGGGAGGGACGCGCTTGAAAGTCTCATCTCCTTTCAGCCAGACCATTTTCATCGAAATTAATCGACTTTAATTAGCTAATTCCGTGATAAATTGATTACTCACGTAAGAATGTTCTGATTGGTCCCGAGAGGGACATCCGAAATACCGGCACACCGAAACAGACATAGGAGGAATGGTCCCGACGAAAAGAGGACATCCGAAGAGAGGCCAGAATAATCTACGAACTTCGGGAAGAATCCGACCAGGAGTCGACTGACGATGACCAGCCCAACGGAGACGAAGCAGAAGACAGAGAGTGAAGCCGAACATTCAATCCGGACGCGAACGGCCAACTACGAATGGAAATCAAGGCGGCACATCTCCAGTAGTTAGTTAGGCATTAGACACCTCGGCTAGGAGCATTATGTTACTCTTACACATTTCACAGATAAGACCTACGAACACTGTATAGCCCGACACCAAGGCCTTGGGTACAGAGGCTTAATAGTATAACGGTCAGTTGCAATCAGTCAGGGAGTAGATCTTAAAAAGCTAATAGTTCCTAGGAAATTAAGATAGGTGCACTATGTAACCTACTTAGACAGAAGATAAATGTGAAATAAGAACATTGTGAAAGTTTGCTATCAAAGTTAGTAGGCTCAAATGCTTAAGAGCATAACGGTCTCGGGTACGCACTCAACATCCCATTGCGGCGTATCTTACTAACTACCTGGTGTTCCAGCAGCGGTGTCTTGCGGTATACATTGCAGACATGCTAACGTTCTGCAATGCCCCACCCGATCCCGCCCTATCCCGTAAATTCCTACCCACCTACTGGGGTGGGCCTGGCGTATCCAGGATCGGCCTTCGAGTCAGCTCCATGTCAGATGATGATGATGATGAGTTTAATAGTTTTTACGTATGATTTTATGCGGCAACAACTATCTGGGTGTCTGGAACGGATTAATCCAACTTAATGATTGCCTGGTGTAAAAATTGCAATCCAAACAACCTCTTGGAACAAATTGTGTATGAATAGCAAGGTTCCACTGTACATGGTTTAAAAACATCGTTTGAAAAGCTGAAAAAATGTATTTTTTTCTAAAGAAAAATAAAATGGCGATTTCATCGATCTTCAGTGTTCGATGTAATGGTCAATGGTATGGTTGAAAAAAAAAAACATCAGAATAACAGTTAAAGTATCAACAATTTATTTGAAAAAAAAATAACAAACATGGCGTCTCCGCCAAATTTATAACTATGTTATGTTTTCTCCCATTTATAAATATAATATTGTCAAATGGGTAATATTGTTGACCACAATATGAAGCAATCTATTTAATTCCCTTTGAATCGGGTCTTAATACTTAATACTTTATCCAAATTACAATGGATTTAACAAAAATATTTATAATTTAATTAGTTCTAAAATTACTTTAACATAATAATTCTTAAATTAAACAACAACAAAAAGCTTGTAACAACAAAAATTAAGATAATTTTTTCATTATAATTAATTGATTAA
>JABXWE010009461.1:0-32500 GCA_014611495.1 Limonius californicus | reverse complement strand
CCGCGGAGCTCCTCCTCCTCGGAGGACCCGCGGTTGCGGAGCGAATTTGGGGGTTCGCCGGCGCCGTCCGCGGCCGCTTCGAGCGGCGGGACGGAGCCGGCGGCTCCTTGAGATACGCCCGCGCCGAACACAAAGGCGCGGGCGAGCGACAGCGCAGGGCGCGTTCTCGGACGGAAACCGTCCGTGCGGCGGCCGTCGTGTCCTAGACTAGACAACCGTCTGTGTTGTTTGCGACAGGGACGTCTGGACCGCGTCTGCACGGCGCCCGGTGCTCCGAAAATTCCGAACGTGCGCCCGCTCGCATTGCGCGATCGCGCCCCGATATTGTTTACGCGACCTCAGAGCAGGCGAGACTACCCGCTGAATTTAAGCATATTACTAAGCGGAGGAAAAGAAACTAACCAGGATTCCCCCAGTAGCGGCGAGCGAACAGGGAAGAGCCCAGCGCCGAATCCCGCGGTCGTAACCGGCCGCAGGGAAATGTGGCGTTTGGGAGGGTCCATCATCCCGAGGTCGCGCGGCGCGTCCAAGTCCTTCTTGAACGGGGCCACTTACCCAGAGAGGGTGCCAGGCCCGTAGCGACCGCCGCAGGCAGCGGGAGGACCTCTCCTCAGAGTCGGGTTGCTTGAGAGTGCAGCCCTAAGTGGGTGGTAAACTCCATCTAAGGCTAAATACAACCACGAGACCGATAGCGAACAAGTACCGTGAGGGAAAGTTGAAAAGAACTTTGAAGAGAGAGTTCAAGAGTACGTGAAACCGTTCAGGGGTAAAACTGAGAAACCCGAAAGGTCGAAGACGGAGATTCAACCGCGTTACCGCTCGATTCGGAGGTGCGTCCGGAAGGCGTCGGCGGGCGTTTAATCGCGTCCGCCGCGTTCCGACCGGCGACTCCGGTCGCGGACGCGTGCACTTCTCCGTTAGTAGGACGTCGCGACTCGTTGGGCGCCGGTCTACGGCCCGCTCGGGAGCCCGTGCGGCGTGCGGTCCTTCGGGGCCGTACCGTCCGTACGGACCGACGCGGTGCCCCGGCCGGCACGCTCGACGGTATGGCAGAGACGTGGGGCCGCCTCTCGTAGGCGTTCGGCCCGTCGCAAGCGCGGCGAAGTCTCGCAAGTTCGGGCTCCGCACCGACTTCGGGACCGTCCGGCTGTTAGCGGCGGAGATCTCGGACAGACCCGGATCACGTCCGTCGGCGACGCTATAGCTTTGGGTACTTTCAGGACCCGTCTTGAAACACGGACCAAGGAGTCTAGCATGTGCGCGAGTCATTGGGATTCTGTGCTAAACCTAAAGGCGAAATGAAAGTGAAGGCGCGCCTCGCGCGCGCCTAGGGAGGATGGGCGGGAACACTAGTCCCGCCACGCACTCCCGGGGCGTCTCGTTCTCATTGCGAGAAGAGGCGCACCCAGAGCGTACACGCTGGGACCCGAAAGATGGTGAACTATGCCTGGTCAGGACGAAGTCAGGGGAAACCCTGATGGAGGTCCGTAGCGATTCTGACGTGCAAATCGATCGTCGGAACTGGGTATAGGGGCGAAAGACTAATCGAACCATCTAGTAGCTGGTTCCCTCCGAAGTTTCCCTCAGGATAGATGGCGCTCGCAGTTTGCGAGTCTCATCCGGTAAAGCGAATGATTAGAGGCATTGGGGTCGAAACGGCCTCAACCTATTCTCAAACTTTAAATGGGTGAGATCTCCGGCTTGCTTAAACACGTAAGTTTGAAGCCGCGAGATCGGATCAGAGTGCCAAGTGGGCCATTTTTGGTAAGCAGAACTGGCGCTGTGGGATGAACCAAACGTGGAGTTAAAGCGCCTAAATCGACGCTTATGGGATACCATGAAAGGCGTTGGTAACTTAAGACATACTATTTATTCATAATAATTACAAGTGCTGGTGTTCCACCTTTCGGTACTACACCGTCTTACCACATTCACAATAATTATGCCCCTGTTATTTTTTCTAAACCCCTAAATTAAACACTTAAAACTAAGAACAATTAAAGGATGGATGAAAATGACTTGAAACATAAAACAGCAAGAGAGCGTGAGTGGCGTTGAAACATACAAAACAAAGATACAAAGAACGTGAACAGTGAGTATATAAAATTAACATTAAACATTGCAGAAATTTGGAGGGTGCGCTGAAAAACACGAAAAACATGCCAACATGACATGAAAAACGTGAAAAGCGACCTGAAACAATTATGTGAACATATCCTGGCAGAATGAATAACAGTGAAAGTGAGTGACAGTGAAAACATTGGTTAATTTGGAAGGTACGCTAAAAAACACGAAAACATGCCAACATGACATGAAAAACGTGAAAAGCGACCTGAAACAATCATGTGAACATATCCTGACAGAATGAATAACAGTGAAAGTGAGTGACAGTGAAAAACATTGGTTAATTTGGAAGGTACGCTAAAAAACACGAAAAACACGCCAACATGGCATGAAAAAACGTGAAAAGCGACCTGGTGAATAAGAAAGAAACATATAAAACAAATAGACATACAGTTAAGTTAAAGTGAAATGAACAATGAAGATGAAAATAGAAAATACACCTAACCTAAAGTCCGCAGTTAACTAAATGATCACGCTGTCCTGATCAGTCTTTAACCTCACTAAACGATCCCGCTGTCCTGATCGGTCTCTAAACTGACGCGTCCGCACTGTCACTTCCGCGCTTAACTAATCGATCCCGCTGTTCTGATCGTCTCTAATTCTAACACACCAACAGCACGTTTATCCGCACAATTTCGCTGTCCCCCTCGGTCCGCTATTAACCTCTACCCGCGATTTCTTGTCCCCCTAACGCGCCCCCCCGTTGAACACGCAACCGATCGACCCTCCCCGCGAATTCAGTGAGCGCCTTCCACCAGCTGGCCTCCTCCGCGATGTCCTGGACCTCCTCTAGGTTCCTGGGCCAGTGCAGTCCCGCGAGCACTAGCCCAGTTTCCGCCCTCGCCCGGTTGTCCGCCTCCATGTCGCAGTCGAAGAGCACGTGCGCGGCGTCCTCTGGTGCCCCGCACTCACAGTTGCCCTCAGCTTCCGGGATCCTCCGGATCCGTACGAGGTACGACCGGAAGTTCCCGTGTCCCGTTATTAATTGGACAGTATGCCGGTCCAAAGTCACTTTTAGTCTGTTTCGTGCCCTGAGTGTGGGGATGAAGTGCCGCGCGTGTCTACCCGTGCTCGCGGCTTCCCATCGCTGTTCCCACCGTGCCATGGATTGTTCCCTCAATCGCGTCTTTACAAGCCCCCTGGGTAAAAGATTGTACCCCAGGTTTCCTCCCTCTTCTGTTGTGGCCTCCTTCGCGAGCTCGTCCGCCCTTTCGTTCCCGGCGTTACCCGCGTGCGCTTTCACCCAATGGAATGTCGCTCCTAGTCTGGTGGAGGCTTCCCGCGCGAGCCCCCACACCTCTGCCTGGAGTTCCGTCGGCTTCTTCATGTTTGCTAGTGCCTGTAGTGATGATCTGCTGTCCGATAATATCGAACAGCCCCGGTATGCATCTTCATGCTGCAGTAGGTATCGCAGGCAGTCCCGGATGGCAACCATCTCGCATTGGAAGACGGAACTCCAGTCCGTCAGCCGCGTCTTCCCCCTGTGGACCTCTTCGTCGTGGTTGAAGATGACGAATGCAGCCCCCGCTTTCCCGTCCTCGGTCCTCGATCCGTCCGTGTAGCAACGAGCGCCCCGGATGTTGTTGTCCTCGTTGTCTGCCTGGAACAGTATCCCGACCCGGTCGGCCGGATGTACATCCCCCATGTCCGCGATGCCCTCTATTTCGCCGCGCCCCAGGTCCAGTGCCTCCCGCAAATGCTCGCCTCGTCCGGTAAACAGAAGTCTTCTGCTAAGGGTTTCCTGCAACATATAATCCGCCGGCAGTAATTCGCTCAATACTAAGGCCGCTTCGGTCGATACCGTGCGGTACGCCGCTGCGCCTTCACGGCGAGTACTCTCTGAGCGCTCAGTATTTGCCGCGTTTCCCTAACTTTGCACCCTTCCGCCCAGACCGCCGCTGCATACAACATCGCTGGCTGAACCGCCCCCTCGTAAACGCGCCTCAGTGCTCTGCCCCGGAAGCCCCAAGTTAATCTCGCCGCCGCCCCTATTTTATGCGCGATTTCTTTTCCCTTGTCACTTGTGGCCTTGATTTGAGCTTTCCATGATAACCTATCATCGATTTCTACCCCCAGATATCGTACATGATCTTTACAATAAACGCGTTTCCCATCAAGTAAGAAGGTCGGTCTTTGTTGTCCTGGCTTTTTCCCATAGAAGACGGCTTCCGTTTTCCCCGCGTTAAAGTTTAGCTTGGCCCCCCTTGCCCATTCATTAAGCGTCTCTAGTGCCGCGTTACCGTTTGCTTTTAATGTTTTATATTGACCCGCCCTAATTAACAACGCTGTGTCGTCCGCGAAGCCCACAATTTCGCAACCCTGCGGGAGCCTTACCCTAAATATGCTCTCATAAACGATCTTCCAGTAGACCGGCCCGGAGCATGATCCCTGGGGGCAACCCCTTTGTATTTTTCGCGTTACTGTGCCGCCGGGGAGCTGTACCTGCGCCTCCCTTTCGGTAAAATAATGTTTAACTAATGTTAGCAAATTGCCCGGACAATCTCTCCTGATGAGTTCCCAGATTATATTTGGCCACCACGCGTTATCGAATGCTCCAGAGATATCTAGCGCGATTAACGCGCAGTAATCCCCGCTTCCCCGCGCGTTTTTGATCGCAGTTGTCACATATTCTATCGCGTCAATTGTTGATTTGCCCGCCCTAAAACCGTACTGTCTAGTATGAAATCCCCCGCTTTGTCGTATTACATACTCGATTCTCGTAGCTACGATCCTGTCCAGTACTTTCCCCACGACCGGAAGTAAACTGATTGGCCGGAAACTACTTGGGTCCGTTGGATCCGGTTTTCGCGGTTTCGGAATAAATTTAACATCTTGGATTTTCCAACATCGCGGGAAAACCCCTAATTTCAAGCAATCGTTGAAGATACCCGTAAAAAGATCCGGAAAAGTCTCGAAAGCCCGTTCCGCTACGTCCGATGTGACCCCGTCATGACCCGGCGCTTTCTTGGGGTTCATACGCTTTATGGCCGCGCGAATTTCCGTTACGGCAATGTCGCGATCGCGAATTTCTCCTTCATCGGTATTCCCGCCCTCCGTAGCTGCCCTGCGTATTGAGTTTTGCATAACGGTGTCCTCCTCCGCGTTGTCCTTCGGAAAGAATTTTTTCAGCAAATGTTCCGCGGTTTCCTGCAGCCCGCTGGTATATCCACCGTCTTCTCTACGGACGCATGAAAGTGTTACTCTTTCGCGTTTACCCCGAATGACCCTATATGCCGTGCCCCAGGGATCCTTCTCCGAATTTCGCGTGCAGAATTCCTTCCATTTATTGCTTCGCGTTTCTTCTAATAAGATTTTATATTCGCGGAATTGTTCTCTGTAATCGGCCCCTAACAAGTCCCTTGTTTCTGCGGTTGCTCGCTGATAGCGCCTCCGCTTCCTGCGTACTTCCGCCCGCTTGGCTGTCAGATCCGGTGTCCACCACGGAACGCTTCTCTGAAAGTTTTTCCGCCTTGGCATTGAACACTCGCATGATTTTACGATTGCGTCATTTAGTGCCGACGCCCTATTTTCTAGCTCGTCTCGCGTCTCGCTGCTATGTCCTATTAGTCCCTGCCCTTCGCATATCTCCCGGAATTTATCGTCGAATTTGGCCCAATCTGCTTTTTTACTGCAGAATCCGATGTTCGCGTCTGTAGCCCCGCTTTCCCCTGCTTCGATTAATTCCCACGTTATTAATTGGTGTTCCGTCAGCGTTTCCTCGTTTTCTACCCGCCAGTTATTTATTTTCCCATATGGCCCAAAGTTTGTTATAGTTATATCAATGTAACTTGTTCCCCTGTGCCCGATAAACGTAGGCCCGCTGTCCTTGTTTATCACTATTAAATTAAAATATTCAAAGATTTCCCCCAATCGGGCCCCCCTCGCGTCCTCTATCGGACTGCCCCACAGTGGTGATTTTGCGTTAAAATCGCCCGCTATAATTATGTCGCGCCTAATTACCGTAATTTCGTGTAGAACATTCTCAAATTTTTCAAGCATTTCCGTGTTATCATAGTCATTTCTTGGGCTATCCGGAGGAAAATATACCGATAATGCAACGCAACTATAAGATGAATAATTTAATTCCGCGACCGTGATTAGTTCGCACGAGTAGTGGTCTAACAGAACCGCTTTAATATTCGGGTTTATAATTACGATACCGCTCCTTGGCCGGTCTACATTTTTATTGGTTACGCTCAGGTTACGCGGAAATCCCGTGATCTTAGTATTCCTTGTGTTTGGTTCCTGGATTAATATTACATCGAACTTTCTTGAAACTGATAATTCCGCCAAATTTCCCGTTGCCGCCCTGCCTTTCCCCAAATTTAATTGCGCGAATTTTAGTGACTTGTCACCGGTGCTATTAGATGTGTTCCTATCTACCATAATCTATGCTTTTATAAATACTCTTCTTTAGCCGCAGCATCGTCGGACAATTGCGGTTTTTGGCGTCGTGATTTGTATCTAACGCTGGCCCATTATTCTCTTCATTAGCTCGTTTACACAGAATGCAGCACATCTCGCTGCTTTCGCAATCCGCAAATCTATGGTTATTTCCGGCGCACTTACCGCATACTTGTTCTTTCACCTTACATTCGGTGGACCTGTGACCGAATGCGTAACATTGGAAACATTGTGTTACGGTAAAGTAATCTCTGGCCCATATGCTTTGCCAATTTAGATTTATCCTGTTTTCTAGCAGGACTTTCCTTGCCTTCGCCGTTACTTCCATGACCACGCTGACGTACATGTCCGTCCCACGGCCGCCGTACCTGTATTTCTCAGTAGCCTCTCGTCTGAAATTTTCGATGCCGCCGAAAGCGCCTACAATTGCCGGATTGTTCTTGCATATGATGCCGCTTAATATGTCCTTTGTCAAGGACCTTTCAATCCTGGGCAAAACTATGCGCGGGTTGTTTTTCTTTATTTCAGTGCCTCGTAGCTGGTCCCCTACGCTTGCGTTCACTTCCGCACTGAGTTTCTCGGCGTCCTCTTTATTGTTTAATTCCACAATAACCGCGCCTGTCCTGGTGTTCTTAATGCCTGCTACCGATAAATTGGATTTTATCGGGTCTATTTTTTCTCGGAGTACTTGCTGTACTTTCTCTGCGTCTACGCTGCCTTCTTTCGCTACTATTCTGACCGCATGGGTAACCGGTCGGGGTTTTGCAACCACGTCGGCCATCGTAAATGTTGGCGCCTTGTTGCTACCTAAATCTAAACTATTTTGCGCCCTAGAATTTTGCAAGCTGCCTACCTTTTGGTTGAGGGCCGCAATCTCCTTGTCCTTCTGCTTGATGTCGAATCTTAGTCCCGCCATCAGACCCGCCATCTTGACGGCGACTTCCCGTAGATATTCCGCCGCTCGCCGTACTTCTCGCCGCTGATCGGTTTTTATCCTGTCGCTTTTAAACGGAATATTAGAGACGATTACATTCGTCAAACCGCGGATTTTTGCACAGAAGAGGTCTTCAGGGGACCTGTAGGCATCCTCGTCGTCACTGAGAAACTCCTCGGCCTCCTCTCCCGAATGACCTGGCCTTGGGTTATCCTGCGTCGCTGGTGTCTGTGCTGCTGCTGCCTCTGCTGGCGCCTCCGCCGCCGCTGCTGGCGCCTCCGCAGCCGCCGCTGCTGGGGCCCCCGCAGCCGCCGCTGCTGGCGCCTCCGCCGTCGCCTCTGTTGGTGCCTCCACCTCCTGTCGTTCCTCCTCGTCCTCGATTATGATGGGCTCCTTTCCTTTATCCGCTTGCTGGGATTCCCCTCGTGGCCGAAGGACCCTCTTCGGCGTCGGCTCCATCCTGGACCCCCGCTGCTCTCCGCTAGTGGGATCTTCCTGTTGTTTCGCGCTTTTGTTTAGCCACGCACTGTCGCCATATTTTAAAATACACTTGCGCTCGCACGTTTGTTAGTCCCTATCTGAATTCCCCGTTAATTTACCTAGTTTTATTGCCTTTAACTAGTAATCGAGCTACCCCAAACTCCTACGCTAAAAACTCACGTTTTACGCACTAGGACCGGGTATTCGCCCTAAATCACCCTACTCAAGTTTTAACCAATATTGAGAACACACTATTCAAAACAATTATTAGTAAGAACAATTATCTACAAGTAGGTTCTGACCTTATTTAGGCAAACTAAAACAAGATGTTTAATTAGGAAGTGCCCTAGGGCCCGAGTTTCACAAAAATACTAAAACCCCGTTATTTACCTAGTCTTGCTGCTTTACTATTCCTCGAATTACACCAAACTCCTACGCTAAAAACTTACGTCTTACGCAGTAGGGCCGGGTATTCGTCCTAAGTCACCCTACACAGTTTAACCACTATTAAGAGCCCACTATTAAGCAATTTATTATGAAGAGCAATTATCCAAACAAGTAGGTTCTAATTGAATTACACCAAGCTCCTACGCTAAAAACTCACGTTTTACGCACTAGGACCGGGCATTCGAACTAAATCCTACAGCAGGGGTCGGCAACTTTTTCGAGGGATCGGACACTTAAGTAACCAACAAGTGGTGGCGGGCAGGTGGAGAACGGACATCATGTGGCACCTCTAAGAAAAAGTTTTTTTGTGAGCTTAGCTATGAAACCAATGATACTATCTTAACCATTCAGTCGGGAAGTGGTATATTTTTCGATCTATGAAGTCTTGGAATCCGCTTCTGCGGGAAGAACATTCGAGACAAGATGCCGAGGCTCCAGATATGTACCCTCCATTCAGTGTGTCCGCTGGCACGGTGGCAGTCACTACCTTTCTGGTGAGTACCTGTGAGCTATTGGGGTTGTAGTATGTTCTAGTATACCACGTCACAGATTTATTATTATGCAATCAGTTTTGCGATTAGTGAAACCAATAGCAGGAACCACTCGAAATGTGACAGCCGACAATTGATCTTAGTGATAGTGAATTACTTCCTAGTTAGTCATAATTTTATGTTATATTACTTAATTTGTATAGTTTTGTTTAGATAAGCCACTATTAAAACAAAGAAGGAAAAAGTAATGTAAATTGGGCTAATAATGAAACCGTAAAGCAGATAAAGGTAAATTATCAGCATTGGGCTGCCAGTGACAGCTTGTACGGTTATGAAAATAATTTTTCTGCGAATCACTAAAAGTATTCTGAGTATAAACCCCCATATTTAAAAACTAATATTATAACAATTACTAGTTAGTGAGTTTACTGTGTAAAGCGTACGTTGTTCATGTTGGAAATTATTGCGGGGATACTCGAAGACTGTTCCGCACCCTGTTGCCACTGTAATCCTGTTTGATTTAGTTAATTACGTGGCGCTCTAACCCAGGGGGACCGACAGTTTTACTTACTCTCCCAGACACCGTGGCTTGCTGCGTTAAAACGAAGATTTCGGCTATCCATCCAAGTGGCACCGTGCGAATGGTTTCTTAATTTTGTATATGTTTGACCAGTATTCGCACTTGTTCACCACGCTGTTTCCCAATATAAATCTTCTAAGACAAAATACAACAATGGAACTTCTGTTATCATTGCAACGCACTCAAAAATTTAAACGTTCCTATTATGCGAATTATAAATAAGACAAACATTTCTACTCTACACTAATGGACTGTTTCAGTTTATAAGAAGTAAACAAAATTAACGCCGCTATTAAGTCAGAGAAACAGAACCGCTATAGAATTAAATGCTACTCGTGCTAACAATCCAAACTACACAATTGCAAGTTATTTTCCGCTACATAAAATTTAATTAATACGCATCTCGTAATTTGTAGTAGAATAACGAAATAAATTGGTAACAATATAAAGCACATATGCGCCCTCTAATCTAAAATGCAAATTCTTCAAATGAAATTCTCGCTTCTACTGTGCCGAAAGGGTCAGCAAGGGTTTATGTAGTACGCGTTTCGTCTCCAACCTAGTAGTATAATTTCACATGAGGTACGATCGCCATTATGTATAAACAACAATAGGCTACATTCTAAAACAACTGTTTTTTCGTATTATTTAAATAGTGACAGTAATAATAATAATAATAATAATGCTTTGTATGAGATCAAATTAAAGTTTTTAGAATATCGAAGGCGTTGCCGAATTAACAGTTGATAAGGTCATACAATTATTTATGAATTTATAACAAAACACTAGTTCCTTTAGTATCCATAATCGATATTATCATTGATTAACTCCCAAAAGATATTTCGGATTGTTGCGAGCATCCTTACTGCTTTAATAATGTCAGGATAATCACAATACTAAAGACTCTTCCTCCCTCGTTAGGGAATTTAATAACTTTCAGTTACCAGATGGTTTTGTGATAATCTCCGGAGATGTGGTCTCTTTGTTTACTAAAATTCCTTTAGCCCCAGTTATTCCTTCGATAAGTTTAAAGGCAAGTGAGTTTACTCAGTTTACAATTTCATCAAATGTATTATTTATTCAAACAAAATATATCTTCAATATCTGTTTTAGTTTTGCCAATAAAACTTTTCCTAGGTCAGAACCGTATGTACTAAATATCCATCATGCTCCTTTGGAAAATATACTCTAATTTAATAAAAGAATCGATTAAGAGTGAATACATAAGTGTGTAAATGAACAATTCTGTACAGAAACAAAACATAAGATTCTAAGCTTCTAAAATTGTTTAGAGTGTTTTTAAGAGAAGCTCTTATATTATTTTATTTACTGGATATTAGTAAAAATCTTAAATTTGATATAATTTAAATTTAGTAGAATAACCTTTAACTTGCCTGTCATTGTCGGTGCCAAAAAATAGCCACAACGTGTGAAAATAGATACAAGGAAAACGAGGGACCGATTAGATGGAATAGCGCATGAAAGCAATAATGCAATCTCTAGAATTTTGTGGGATATCTCTAGATCATTAATCAAAGGTTATTGGTATATGCATGTAAAGCGTAACAGTTGACCAAAAAATACAGAACACATTCTAGAAGTCGATGCCAGTAGAAGATAGTTCAAAATAGCATGAGCAGAAAGAATAGCAAGTGATCCTCCTCCTCTATTATCAGTCAACTATTTTTCTTCACATTATCTGCTTCCACTTTCTTGTGTTGCCGGTCAGACTTTTTACTTCGGTATAGTTGTTGCACTGTATGTCATCTACGATCTGAGATACATATTGCAATCTTGGACTTTCTCGTGTATTTCATTCTTCTATTGCTCCCTCTACAGGTCTTAGGTATGCCCTCACAAGCGGTACCATCCGATTAATAATAAATTATGAAAGAATCGTTTAGAAAAAGTGAACCTCTTGAATGACATGCGCTCGTCGAACGCTTGGAAAATGAATGACAACACTTGGTTATGCGTGGGATAACACCAGACAGTAATAAAGATAGAGGTGGTCGCTAGTGGCAGATATTTATACATTTTGGGGTTGGAACCTTTGTTGCCGAGAAGGAAATATCTACGGGGGTGTTTTACATCTGCTTCTTGTCCAACCAGCAGATACTTATATTTATATATGTAATCTGTTAAACAGTTCGTAACGCTTTTTAAGGTATGACAGGCCAACGAGTTGATTTGACATACACGGCATCGTTTTTGCTAGCGTTTCTTTAAAATATCCAAAAATGTGTCTTATAAATAGTTAACAGCGCAAAATAATCCTAAAAATTTACAAAATGCCTCAGTGACCGACTCAGATAATGGCAACAAATTGACAGTCGACCTCAAATTAGTCTCTCATCTCACAAATTTTAAATATCATTCTTAGCTCTTAGGAGAGTGATATGTATAAGCCCTTCTTGGTATTTGGTCGTCTTCCACTTTTCTCCCTTAACCCTACCATACATATGACGGTTAATTCCTCAAATGTAAAATTATTCATTTTAGTTGTTTTACTAAATTAGCAATAAACAGGAGTCAAAAACTGTCCACAATCTGAATGTTATTGATTGGGATCTGCTAGATCTATTTACAGAACTTTCAATAATTCATCGAACTAAAAACATGGATCCCGTTTTTTATATTTTTAATTAACAAAGAGTGGTTTTATGGGAAAAAAACGAAAGAGACAAACAATTTTTGTAAAAAATGTTTCTATTGAAGCAACTCTGTTAAATTAAAATTGGGTTACTCACAAAACAGTATGAGGATAAAAACTACCCCAAACCTCATAGAAAAATCCTTCTAGAGGGTTTGTCTTTCTCAAATTTGACTCTCACTTACCTGTAATTCTGTACCAACTGTGATGAAAATACCTTTATTAGCTCCGTATAGGAAGAAACACAAAGTTTTTTGAAGACTTTGAAGTCTTATAAAATCTGTAAGGTACGTAGTATTCAACCTGTTTATGTTTATGTAGACTTTTTAGATTATTTTGATAAGCTCTATATGCCCGTAATGTTTCTGAACGTTATTCTGGAATAGCCTGTATAGTAATTTTGTATCGAACAGGTTTTCATTATATAATGTGAGTTAACTAGATCGCATTCTTTGTAGATTAAGTGAAGTTCATGACTTAGAACATCATCAGTGAATATTATAAGCGTACGTGAGGCATTACACCCTTGACGTATACCTTTGTCGGTGATAAGAGATTCACTATCGCAATCTTGTAAGCCAATTATATCTCTGTAGAACAATTTCAATACATTCTGTCAGATGCATAGGTATTCACAGTATGTGGTGGTAAGGTAGCAACATGAGAGGTACCTAGGTGTTGTGCAACTACAGAACCCATGGGACCAGACCACTTTCCTAACTACGAATGTTGTACGTGGTGCAGTCACAGTCTAGTAGGGGTACCCTCATGGATTTAAACAAAAAAAAAATAAAAAAAGGCCCAAAAACCCTACGAACATTAGGTTGATAAACTACCTAATCGATAAATAGTATAATACTTGAAATCTCAAACACTGTTTCGGAACCCCGGAAACATTTACAAGTTCTCATTTTGAAATTATTTTTGTGTGTATCGCCCACATGGGAAACCATTTGCAACAAACGTGCATATACCACCGACGCCTTCCAAAATTCACAAACGGCCTCAAAGAACTGCGGAATGAATGTGAAACACGTAGTGTACACGTTAGATAAGTCTCTCATCTCATGACTTTTAACGATGTTGTCTGTCTCGTTCCGAAAAATTTTTTTTATTTTAAAGTTTATGGTTGTTCTAATGTTGATGCTTTCGTATTCACTAAATTTATAATCTAAAGTCCTCTTAATTAACTTAAAGTTTATTTCAACCGAGCTTCCTGATTTTAACCCAAAGATTGGAGATTCAAGCAAAGCCAATGAATTTGAATTCGTCGCCTTATATGAGAAAAAGATTAAATTCCGCTTCCGGTTTTTCAGAAATGACCCGATGAATTTTCGCTGTTCCTCGCTATGCCAATTTTTGTAAATATGGGTTCAGATTTTGTGCACGAAAGTGGAAGTGTATTGGAGTACAACTAAAGTGGTACTGGATCGGTCATATAGCAAGAACAAAGCATAATAGATGGACAAAAGACTGGTGAAGTGGAAATTAAGAAGAGGCAAAAATGCTGGGAGACCAAAACCCGATGGAGAGATAGCGGAAATTGCGATAGGAAGTCAGTAACGCCGGGAAGAGAACAAGAGATTGAAGTGGGGGACGCTTATGTTCAGGAATATTGTATCTTTTCCACCTTTATTAATAAATAGGGTTCCTGGTTAAAATGTTAATCTGAGTACAGGTTATTTAATGAATTTCTAAGGTAATTCAGAAATTACCTAATTTCACTGTTTACCATTCTGTGGACTGCGATAGGTAAGGTAGGATTATGTAAAAATGAAAGGCTTGCTTGTAGGCCAATTGATATATTTCGTATTGACAGAATAATTTGAATGTTGTACCCTTTTCACATAGAAACATATTTATATAGATTCATTTTACCAACATATTTGTGCACGAACCTTAGCAGTGATGAAAATCTGCTAAAGTGCGTTTCTCTAATATAGAAATAATGACATCACATCTATACATAGTACATACATTTATAATCACATTATAATATATGGGAATTATTTATAATTTTGTCAGACATGCATTCTTATTAGAGATGTGGCTGGAGAAATCCCTAATGAGAGAGCAGCTGAATCGCAGACCAAATTTGCTTGAAGCTTCTGACGTCGTCAGAGATGTCGCTATTGAATACGCATTCGCCGACTGTTTTGATATAAAAACATCAGAAGCCTCGGTTCTAATGAGTACGACCTGTACACAGAATTTTTTATTTCAATTTGCTGTTTCAGTTTCGATGAAAACTTTTTCGTTCATATGCAAATAAAACCTGCACTAAAAAAATATTGACAAATCAAACCGAAAATAGCGTCATTATTTTTTTTATATAATTATTATCGATCTTGCTTATTACTACTAAATGTTGCAAACATTTTTGTCGAAGGTAATGAACTTCAAGAAATTTAATCTTTATCCCAAATTGTATATGACGTTCATATGTATTAATCAATAGCTGCCATAAAAATAATACAGGAATTTCGCTAAATGTAATTAATGTCATTTTAATCGCATTGCCGTTTTGTATGCCAAGGTCATTGACTGTTCAAATGATGAAGTTGTGCAGCACCACAAGTCGAACAAATGTAAGAAAATAAACACCATTTTCCGATTGATCTCAGGAATTGCTGTTTGCGGAGCTGCACAAATTCATCAAACGATTAAAGCACATGTCTTGTTTTAACCCCATTTTTGGAAAAGGCCCATTCTTTGACACCTGCAGTTTGCTCCCCATAAATTGCACCGACAGGAACTGTTGTAGCAGCAATCGTTAGGACGATGATCGCAGTTGCCGCCTCTTCTTATACACGCTCGTCTGAAAAGATAAATTAAGGAAGAACGTCTGCCAGAATATTAGAAAGACCTTACAACCACATCGAAAGTGTATTCTACTCTAACAACCAGCACTACTTTATTTCACTAGAAGCTCCTATAACTGTGTGATTGTAAATAAAAATATTGATGTGCTACTTATAGAAAACAACAATACCATGTACATCTCCATCTTGCTGTTTTACATTTTAAAATTGTTTTTGAAACATTATTTCGACGTGTACTAACACTGAAAGATTTGAATTAAACTTGCGCTTGCGGTTCAAGAGAAACGATATTTTGTCATTTGAAACGAAATACTAAACGTTCGATTCCGACATGACGTTCACTCTTATTTCTAATCACATGTGATATTAACTGGCAAAGGATATTTTACTTTACGGAAATTACGTCAGACTTCAGGTCATATTTAACAATAAAACTTAAAAAACATTTTAAGACGCAAAAAAGAATGGGAATGTACATAATTTGTGACATTTATGCTAGAGAAACCTACTTGTTTTAATTTTGTTGTATATTCTTGAAGTGCAAGATTATTCTTCGTAAGTAATTTTGCTACAAATATAAACATAATTCTATTTCTTTAGTCGTATAAAGAAAAATGGATTCAGACTCAGAGTAAAATTATATGGATTTTCGTAATCACACTCGTTCTTTTTAATTGTAAAATCAACCGTTTTGTGTTTATTAGCGATAAGCAGAATTGTATTGATTACTAATGGGCCAATTTAAACAAAATATAAGTAACGGTTCTCCTGTGCAATTAAACAACAAGATCAATGACAAACCACATTGGAGAGTGATTAAATCAGAAAAGATTTTGAAGGGTTCTATCAAAATGGCCTTGCTACTTGTGAATTTTTCTTTTCATATGTTCATTTAATAAATAATGCAATTTAATGATAAGTAACAAAAATCGGATTTATGTGGGGCTAGTTTTAGTCACAGTTTACTATAATTTCTTCATTTCTTCGATTCTACGATAGGAAAAAATAACACAGGTACATTTTCAAATTTGGAATCTTATTCTACCAACAAATTAAATTATAACCTTGTTCCGTAGACGGTTTGGAAGTGCATATTTATTTGTTAATAGTCTAGGATTGATGTTAAAGAGACTACAAATCTGAGAAATTTTTTTTCGCTATTAAAGTGTGAAATTTGCATTCCTACGGGTCTCTCATATTTACGGAAGCCACACAATGTGCCAAGATTAAACGCAACCTAGATTACAGGAGCAGCTATATAGATTGCCGATCTCTAGTAGACCCAAAGGCGAATAAACGCAAGCGGTGGAAAGGTTTGTATTTATGTGAAGTAAATAAGAGAAGCAATATTGGCTCTACTGGTGGAGACGTCATTCAGTGTGAACTTCATTCGAGTTGAAAATTCATACTCAATTTTATTAAAATTAGCCCCTATGCATTATTATCAAGAGATCCCCAGCGGGCTGTGGAATGAAAAGTCACGTCTTCACTAGACCAAAGGAATGTTTATAATGTCAATTTCATGTTAGGTTGTGTTAGCTGGAATTAAATAATAATGAAACGTCATTCTGAGATTTATAAACATTTCTTTAGTCTAGTAAAGACGTGACTTTTCATTCCACAGTCCGCTGAGGATCAGATTTCTTTGGATCTCTTGATACTTGTTCTGACAACATACAGGTTTATTTTAATATAATTATGGAATACTGGTTCAAGAAGAAACAGAAAATTGTTACCCACAACCCAATCCATTAATTTTGCTATTTTGCTGTTTTCCCTCGGGTTAAAACACATATGGACACACATTTGAAAAGAGAGCAGACTTGGAAACGACTCTCCATTAACAGTGAACAAAGCAATCAAGCCAGTACAATTACGAAGGTTGTTTGTAAACAGTCTGTTAATATTAGTTGTACCTCCTACTTTTAAGATGTACTAAATTATTCAGCCTCAGTAGATCCTACTTTTCAGAAAACCCCACAGCAGAAATCCCATTCAAGGGCGGGGGGAGTAAAGTCTGACGACCTGACTGATCTTTACATATATCATCGATTATATAGAGTTATAGATATGCAACCACTGACACGTGGGACCTAAAATTTAACGTTGAAGCCGAAACAGACATTTCAGAGAAGGTTTTTAGCATTAAAATCCGGATTGGAAAAATATGTGTGGTGGTATAATCAAGGCTAAAAATGAGACATGGAATGAACACTGTGAAGAAGTAGATCGGATAAATAAGAGGAACAAAAACAAGAAAAACATGGAAAACAATAAATGCCTTACGACAACAGAAAATAAATATGTAAATAACAGAAATAGAAAACTGGCAAAAATACTACGAGGATATGTTAAACGAAGACAGAGAAGAATATGTAACAAGAGAATAAATAAGACCAAGAGAAAGGAACAATAGTATAGCAAGTATTACAGAAGACGAAATCTGCAACGCATTGAAGGGTGTAAAGAATGGTAAAGCACCAGGTCCTGGAGCTTTTCCACTAGAACTAATAAAAAGTGCCCCTAAACGAATGATAGAAATATTGCAAGAAATATTTGTTTAATACATAGAGTACGAACACCAAAGAAATGGAAACTACGACATATCAGCCCAATATATAAAAAGAAAAGCAGAATAGAATCTAGCAACTACAGAGGCATTAGTGTAACATCGTATATTGGAAGATTGTATGGACGTATACTCAAAGAGAAAACCGAACAGGAAATAGAAATTGAGGAAATTGTAGCAGGAGAATGGTGTACAAGTAATATCTTTACAATAAATCAATTCATACAGAAAAGAGCGGCAAGCGATGGAGAAACATATATACACAGTCTTCTAAGACTTACAGAAGGCAAACGACACGGTACCTATAATAAAAATAATTAAAGTATTAAGCAAAATCGAGTTACTGCAAGAATATGTAGACGCAATTGCAGATATTAAGAGAGCGTGATAAAAATCGAAAATGAAATATCACTACCGTCTGAGGACTCCGCCAGGGCTGTTGCTTATTTCCAACGCTATTTAAGCCGTATATCAATGAAGTACTGAAAGAATAGCAGATGAAATGCAAAAGTAGGAATAAATATACAAGGGAATTACCTACATACATTTTTAACATTTGCGACGACCAACTAATACTGGCAACAGATGAAAACGACAAGAACTACATGACAAATTGGAATTAAAAATAAATTATGACAAAACCAAGTATATGGCGGCAAATGGAAATGCTCATGAAACGCAGGTAAACGGATGATACCAAAGCTTGCAAACAGGACAAATACCTAGTGCAGTTTATCAGAAGAGAACAATAGCCGAAGAGAAATAACATTGTAGGCGAAAATTATGTTTGTATACAATTCTAGACTCTCAAAATGTATCAATGTTTAATCAACACGTGAATAAAATAAGTTTTTTGCAACCCAAAGTACATATCCCCTAAATAATATTTAATAATTTAATAACATTGATACTTACTCTCCCTACGGTATAAAGTTTTGTGTGCAATTTTTAGTTTATATTTAGTTTACTTTTCTGCAGTTTGTAGCTTCTAGTAACTTTAATACATAACAACGAGACGAAAAGTTTGTTATACGTGCACATTTTTATTGTTTCCTGCAGAATGTGTTCAGGAGAGGTATATATTTGTTACCCTTATTTCTAATTAAAAAACACAAAGTTTTGTTTGGAAATAGAAATGTTGCATTAAACATGCGTTCTCTCTGAACAAAAATTATTTCGTATGTCAAAGGGAAATTATTTATACCTAAAAATTTTTCACTTCTTTCTCATACATTTTATCACGAAGGGTGTACACGATTAACAGTATTAAAAACAGGAAAAAAACCCTACTACAGAAGCATATAAAAATATTACAATATTTTAAAAATAGGCCGCCATATATCTTTATACTTTTGTAATTAATTAAAACAAAAATCTGAGTACATGGAGAAACAACAAAAAAAAACACAATCAAATTTTGGCAAATTCCTATATTTCTACCATTAATATTCCATATTTTTCGTTACCTGATTGCAGAGCATAAAAAAATAGTAATTTAATAATTTGGTAGTCACTATAGCTGCAAATCCGTCCAATGAAAATCTATCTAAACTATTGATGCAGGCGGTTCCATATAAAACAGTTTACTACAAACGTAACCACAATCAAACCTGCTATTAAACTCACTTCTGTGCAGGTTGTAGAATATGTTCTAGGGCATTTTCCGAGTAATCGTCATCTAATGGCATGTCGTCATCTGAAACAAAAGCTGTTTTCATTAAAGGGGTAATGCTGCCGTGCTCGATCAATTTGGCGAGGAAACAAAAATTCAGAGAAAGACGAATGTATACAAATTCGGTAAACAAAATATTTTATGCAACCTGTACAAAGTCATAAAGCAATCGAAAGGATGGATACTAGTGATAGGCATAATCGGATGATTAGTATTCGAATGATTTTAATAAGAGATATTCATTCGAATTAATCATTCGAATCCAAAATGCGCACGCATTTCGGCAATGCTAGAGATGTCTCGCAACCTGCCTCGCGAATGATGACTCCCTGACACTCCCACTCTTGTCACGAATTGGTTTTTCGATTTTTGACTGAATTCTGTTCTGTATTTATTTACATTTTGTCACATTGTACGATCAACTTGATTGTAAATGCCGTTTTATAGTTTACCGTGTTATATATACGTAAATAAATATTAACGATATTTCTAATTATTTTATTATACTTGATTAACCATGACCACCAATTTAGCCACTAAATTTTTTAAACGGTACGGTAATATCAAAACCGAAACAGATTGCAATTGATCGTAACTGATTACGATCACAAAATTTGGTTTATTTGATATTTTTAAAGAGTGACATAATTTGCTGAAATTATTTTATTTCTTTATCTAGTTTATGCCAATCATATATTCAATTTAATAATAAACAATCTAAAATATTCTAGAATTAATATTTTTGAATTTAAGTAGAAATAAATAATTGCAACTTAAGCCTGCCCGGTTCGAAATTATAAAAACTATTTTGCTAACTCAGCTGCAAATGCGACCCCGTCACGCAAGACAAGTCAAATGCGTTACTTTGTAGTTTACCTTTTAGTATCTTCTCGAACTGCAAATTCATTCGAATATTATTCAATTTATATGCAGACATAAACGATATTTCAATTAGGTACCAGCTGAACAAGGAAACAAAATTAATTCGAAAAGTTTCTATGATTCGCATGAATTACTCGCATCTCGAGATATCTCGAGATATATGGGTAATCGAATATTTCAAATGATTTCATTCGAGTTACGCCCATCACTAATTGATACTGTTGTATGGATTGATAATATTATCATCCTTTTTCTGCACTGTTCGTAAGAAGTAGCTTCCCGGGATAAAATTATTTTAAACTAAACGTACAATTTTAAGGGAATAATATCGTACCTATTTACGTATGCCTTCGTATTAATAATTTTTCTAGCTTGTTATGTTCGTTTGATTTTGCAGCTTCTTATGATTTAAAGTTTTATTTTAATTGCCGCTTTTAAGCCGATTACTATCTTATTATTTCCCAAATACAGCTTAATGGACCTTTTTTCTTGTTATTATGGAAAAATTCCGATTAACATTTTATCTACGCACTTGACCGTGTACTTCTGCTGGGAATTTCCTGCCCTTGAAGGGAGCCGTACATGTTAAACTATTCTACAATTATTGCAACATATTTCGTAATATGATGAAATACTTGCTACTGCATATGGGCATTGCGTTTTTTCTCGTCAGTCGATTTAGCATCTCCTTTCGACCCGGTTGCTCGCGAACATCTCAGCGCCGTAATGAAGTACCGCAAGGGCGGTTTGGGTTGTCGAAGGGTGTCCATCGCGTGCATTTTCGTACTGCTGTTATCACCATGGGGTGAACACAGAACCATCGACAAGTGTCGGATTTAAAGAAACACGCTGGAATTTTATCCCTCGGAAGGCAATTCACTGCGAATTTGCTGATCGTCTTTCGCGGATTATTATCAAACCCCTTTCCTGCCCCTCTGGATGTGCCGCTGCTGCGACAAACAACTTGGAAGTTTGTGCAGCGAATATTTCTTTCCGAAATTTCCCGTTTTCCCGAAGAACTTCTTGGCGATTGCTGATGCATACGTGATTCCAGCCTTCAGTGGCGTGCCTGCTTTTTTTTTCGTGTGTTTGTTGAAGAACCTAAGAACACCCCAAATTGTGCCTGCCTCTCTCTTTACTCCCTAACGAGAAAAACTAAGATAAAACAAATTGTTAACGGTGTTGTGAAAACTTGTTTCGGGTTTCATTTTATTGGACTAAAGTGCTGAACCTTTTTTTGACACGACGTAAAGCGACCTTCAGTCGCCAGTTGCCTTTTTTCTTGTTAATTGTAAAGTGTAATTGTAAATTGTAATTTTTGTAAGCTGGAACGTCACTGGCTGCGTGGATATAGGGTTTAGTAAAGTAAATATTGCAAGCCACTGGCGGCGAGCCTTTTTTTTGTTTAAACGTTCTAACTTCCCTCTGTGTTTAACTACAATTAGTACCGTTTTGGATATTTTTCTTGTACTATGTGTGATACCAAGTTCCAGCAGTAGAATTATATTTGTCTTAAAATTCACCATATCTTTTATTTCTGTGTTCTTTTATTTTATTTTAATTTAATTAAACGGACTATTGTGGGCGGAGTTTCTGTATTGGAAATAATGTTTTCATATTTTGGTTTAAAGTATTAAAAACAACAATAAAATTGTTTATTTGTTTTAATTTTATAAAAATTCAATTCCTTAACTTTATTAGAAAAATACAAAGCAAACCTCTATCTTTTAATTTAACCTATTTACAAAAGTGTGCTATTTTTTTTTAATTTTTTTTAATTGTAATTACATTTGTAATCTTGCTATAGCTTAGACCTTAGAGCTTATCAGCTTATCAAAAACTAAAATAATCGAGGTATTATCGTCTGACAACAAAATGTCATCTTTTAAGTTGGTTTCAGTTCACTATTTATTACAAAAAGAAAATTCAACACGAAATACTACCTCCTCTCGCTCGAATTACTGCTTGACAGCGTCTCGGCATGCTTCGAATTACCCTACAAATCACATCCTGCGGGATGCGCTATGATTCTTCTACCAGGCCTTGTTCCAATTGAGCAAGGATTTGTGAGGAGTTTGGACGAGTGCAAACACCTCTTTCCAACATATTCCAGAAGTGCTATATCAGATTTGTATCCGGACCACATGCTGGTGAATTCATTGTTTGAGTGTTTTGTACTTGAAGATAATTTATCACTGCATTTGCGACGTGTGGTCTACTGTTATCATGCATGTAGACGAATTCCTTGCCATAATTCTGAGCATACGGACGAATATGTACTTGCAGAACGGCATTTATGTATCGTGCATGTAGTGCATTTTGAACAGTGATAAGCTCAGTACGGGTATCTGATGATGTGATATCGCCCCATACCTTTACTGATCGTCCACCAAAAGGAATAGTTTCACACATTATATTGGGAAGATAACGTTCTCCTGGTCTTCTCCATACACGCAATCGTTAATAATTACCTTACACAAAGAATATGGACTCGTCTGTACACATTTTAAGTCGCTAGTGCTTCAGTTGCCAGTTTAAGAGTTCTAAGCCGAATTGCAATCGCATTCTTCGATAGTGTTTGGCCAGTTTGGGCACTTTAACGGGTCAGTTCGACCTTAGATTAATTTTGTGCAGTCTATTACAAACAGTTTGGTCACTAACTATGCACCCAGTAGCTTGTCGAACGTCTGTCTGAAGGTCTTGTGCTGTAGACGTACGACTGCAAAGGGCTTGCAAACTGGGAAAACGGTCAATACCTGATAGTTTTCTGTTCCAACCACTACCAGGACGTCTAATGACCAGCCCATTCTTCCTGTAATGTGTTTTTTGATGCTTTTAACTAAATTGCAATACTATAACCTGATTTCCGCAATAAAAAACCACTAAATGCAAGAAATTAGTACAGTTTTATACGGAAAACGAAGAATCTCGAGTCTCGACATGCATTGAGCTATAAATAACAATAAACTACCTAATAATGTGTTTTTTGATGCTTTTAAACTAAATTGCAATACTATAACCTGATTTCCGCTATAGAAAACCACTAAATACAAGGAATTAGTACAGTTTCATGCTGAAAACGAAGAATCTCGACGTGCATTGAGCTAGAAATAACAATAAACTAGCTAATAATGTGTTTCTTGATGTTTTTAAACTAAATTGCAATACTAGAGCCCTGTTTCCGCTATAGAAACTTCCAGGCAGTTCCCCCTGTAATTCCCAATTGCTGAGCTAAGTGCCACAGCGATTGCCCTTCTTGTACCAAAGCTACCTCTCGAACAACCTATATTACAGTTAATTACATTCTAATTTGCCGTACAACTTGAATCTGTTTACCTCTAACGGTAACACTCAGTTTTACAGCTAATAACTAGTACACTAGCATGTAATAATATGCACGCTACCTTATATTTGTCACTTAAGCTATCTAACTTATTTGACAGAAGCACAGCAGATGATATTTTTGTACTATGTACAAATTGTTAAAGAAGAAGGATAGATGTTCACATACACACAAGTTTAATAAAAATTCCCAAACAAAAAATAAATGTAAGTCACTTTGAAAAGTGTAGAAACATATAACAATACAGTTATTTGGTAAAACTCAACCCCATACGAATTAGTATTATAATACATGCATGTTCATTTATTCTTTTATTAGTAATGTTTTCTTGCCTTACAATATCTGTCGGATAGGAATAAAGCCTTAAATTCCGTGCTACTGCGATGTGTGACACGTTAAAAATCTCTACTAGAGTTGGAATTACCCCAGATAAGTAAAATTCTTAGTTAGGGTGTACAATGGGCCAAATGTGGCGTAAATGCAAAGAAAAAAAAGTGGAAAATTGCGTCCTAGATCTCGCTCACTCAAAATACCAAAACAATACATACTCTATATACACCGTGTCCGAAAAGTATGGAATATGTTAGATAGTGCATTAAATATACATTTTATGAAAAAATGTTTCAAATAAAACTTGCTTTGTATTTAGTTTTCTATTATAAGGCAATATTTAATTTTTTTTTGGAAAACAAGAGCGCAACGCCTATCGTGTAATGTTTTTTAAATAGCAAGGTACCCCTACATTATACTCATTTAATAGAGATTTTTTTTCTCTTTTCAATGATATTAGACTTTAATGTCTTTAGGTAGGTACTTAAGTACGTTTTGTGAAAAACGTAAAATCGAAATTATGTACTATTAGGTGTATTTTATTTATTAGCACATTACAGTATTAAACTACAGCAGATGTTCAAACTGTGCACCGTTCACAGTTTGGCAATGATATACTCGGCTTTCAAATCCGCTAATAGCATTTACTGTTATTTCTGGTGTGGTAGCCTTAATCTTTATTCGAATACGATTTTTAAGCTCTCAAGGTCCTCCGGCTTATTTATGTAAACTCTATCTTTAAGGTAACCCCAAAGAAAAAAGTCTAGCTGATTTAAATCCGGCGAGCGAGCTGGCCATTCTATTACACCTCTTCTACCTATCCATCGATTAGCAAAAGCGTCATTGAGAAATTGGCGGACATTAATTCCGAAATGAGGAGGAGGTCCATCCTGCTGGAACCATATTCTGTTATGTGGTATATCAGGATCTGCTTCATTGAGACATAAAACAGCCAAGACGGGAACTAATTTAAACCTCAAAAATGTAAATAAACGTCTGTCAAAGCATCTTCAAAAGAAAAAACGGTCCCAAAATTCGATTTCCAATAATCCCTGCTCAAACATTTATTGTCTGCCGGTACTGAGTGTGTCCTTCCACGTACCAGCTAGGATTTTGTGAGGACCAGTAACGTGTATTTTACTTGTTGATTGCCCCATTCAAACGAAAGGTTGCCTCATCAGTGAAGACGATATTTTTAAGAAAATTTTCATCTGCTTCAAGTCGACTCGTTATTTCTTTACAAAACTCCAACCTTCGATCCAAATCGTCTACAAACAATTCTTGAACGACACAGCATTTGTACAAATACCACTCTTCTTTTTTTGGTATCTGGTGAATAGAAGACTTCTTTAATTCATGGTCTCGAGCAATTTGTCGAACAGAAGCATGTGGATTTTCCACGACACTCAGCATTGCATTTTCACGTTCTTCATTATTGGCAGCTGTAGGTCTACCCGTTGTTGGCAAATCCTTAACAGAACCAGTTACTTCAAATTTTCCCGTAATTTTACTAACAGTAGCCTGGGAGATATGATGTTCAGGGTACAAATTGTTAAATAAATTGCAAACTTCTTCTTGTTGTTCTTCGTCTGTCCCCATATCCCAACATCAATAAAATTTCACTGCGATGTTTCTCAGTTAAACGAACCATTCCAAGTTTATTCCAAAAGTGTGTACTAACATAAATCAGGATTAACGTTAATTTACAGTTAATTTGGCACTTCACACGAGTTCACGTATCACATTGACATTTGTTGTAGAAATACAACAGTTTCCATAAATAAAAGAGGTCACAGGACATTAAAGTCTTATATCATTGAAAAGAGTAAAGAAATCTCTATTAATGAGTACAGTATAGGGGTCCCTTGCTATTTAAAAAAAATTACATGTTGCGCTTTTGTTTGCCAAAAAAAAAATTAAATATTGTCCTATAATAGAAAACTAAATACAAAATAAGTTTTATATGAAACATTTTTTCATAAAATGTATATTTAATGCACTATTTATAACATATTCCATACTTTTCGGATACGGTGTATGTGTACAGCAAAGGTAAACGAATTAAACTGATCGTATCTCAAGGTCACTCTGATGATCTACGTAAGCGAAATAGCTACCTACAGTAAAGCTACTAGGTATTAAAGTAACTATTTCAGCTACTTTTACAGAAATGCCAAATTGCCTTTAAATGGCGCTCACAAACAATGAAGCAGTCAAAAAAATTTTTGGGCAAGGTCCAATTTGTGGTCTACTATAGAGACCTGTAATGACACAAATTGTCTTCCGTGCAAACCACCTTGGAGAATAACATATTATTTGTAATCGTCCAGTCAATGTATAGAATGTCTAGGCATTCCATGTAATGTCTAACATTTCACCAGTATTGCGTTCAAGCAGACAAATGTTCAAATTATAAAATTATATAAAATGACTAGTTATTATATAGAATACCTAAATTATATAAATTGCCTGTAACATACATATTTTAAGATTGCGAACGTGTGTACCATATTATTGTCTAAAACTTGTTTTATTAAACATTTAAGAGACAAAAATGTTTTTATAGAACAGACATTTAAGGCACAGTTTATAAGTTATTGATTAATTTGTTTACTTCTTGTTTAGGGATTTACCAAGGATACAGTTTTCGTTTACTAAAATTTAGATTTTATTCCAACCAACCACAGTGTTTGAGTAATACATAAATTGGGGTTTAAGCAAGACTAACCCTATATTACTAAATGATAGAGTTATAAGCAAGGAAGGTGACAATTATATTGTTTTTATAATAACAGAAGTTTATCAAACAAGAAAAATATTCACATACATTCTTTTCTGAATTGGTACATACAAAAAGCGATTACCAAGAAAATGAGTTTCAATCTAAAAACTACCGTCAAATATCAAAAACGGTTATCGTTGGTGCCTACAAATTATCAGGATAACTTAAACGTTGAGCGTGCCAAACTGTAAAGGAAAAGTCAAACAATTATGAATTTTATCGGGCACGTTCTCTTCATTGCTGAATCTGTCCGATTACAGCATCGATATAATACATCCATAGTTTATTGTTCGCTACGAGTAAATGGCCACTGACATTATAATTTCGACGCCCAATATACATAGAAGTCGAAGGTATCCTCTCCATATTAGGAAATAATATTATTAAGCCATTTTTGACGATAACTAATGAATAAAAATATCTCGCCCTCCTTCAAAACCGCTTTATTCCTCGAATATGCAAAGATGTAATCTGCTTTCAGGAAAGTGATAACAAAGTCACATTTCTTACACGAAATATTCGCAATGTAGGTTTGGAATAATCCCGTTGTCTGCTGCCTCGTGTTTGACACCAAACACCCTTTTCTAGAGTTGTTCAATCAAAAATATATGGTTTCCAAGACGGAAATGCTAATATAAATAGCGATTTGTAAGAATTACGACTAGCAAATATAGGTGCTAAAGAGATATTAATCATAGAACGCTAACCAACAGCTTTACACTTAGTAGGTCATGCGAGAGAAAGTAGTTATTACAAACTGACTAATTATTTGGACATTTTTAATGGAATGTATAGCTACTTTTGAAAAAATCAGTTAGCTTGTAATTTATAATTTATTTGATGTTTTCTACAACGTTAATCTAATTTCCTTAATCACAAAACTCAATTTAATTGTTTGAAGATGTACTTAAACTCTAATTGACAGGTGGGAAAAGTTTAAGATTTTCTGAAAAACCTCTTCTCAGGCCAAATATAAATATAATATTACAAATTGTCACCGGGAAAACTCACAAGGTCGGTTTCTGAATGGACAGTAAACGACAGTCCCAGATAACACACTTTTTCGAAAAAAGCTTAGGAAAACAAAACTCATCATCGCATTTGCAGATATAGATTTTCTTCCATTCACTGTGACCTCGACTGACAGTGCGTATTCGCACTGCCCCACCGAGGTCCCTTGCAGACACAGATTAACGTCTAAATAGTACACCATTAAAAAAAGGTAATTTTAATGGCCGTAACAAAAAAAAGAGACAAGAAAGGTCATTACATTTGACAGCTTTTAATTTAAGGAACATTTTCAAATTTGAGATAAGAACTTTATATTGCAAATTCTTCGCAACAGAATAGAAACGATGGCATCGTTGGGGCTAAGGTGCTAAGATCTTATAACATGTGATCAAAAAGATTCTAAACTAGGGAGGGCTATGAAAATTTTTTTCATGTCTGAGATTGAGCTATAAACAAACGCCAATTATACAAAGGTCAAATTGAAATAATTTATTCAGCTGGCAAAATCTGTTTAATATGGTTTTTGTAATTTGTTTGTTGTGGTTAACCAAAAAGTGATTATTTCAATTTTGTTCGAAAATGATTTACCTTAAGAGATACGCTTTGAGATTAAGTTCAGTTTGTATGTGTTTACATTTGAAGAAATAAACACAAGGTCTGGCCGGTAACATGACAGCTATGACATGCCTGGTAGCACTCACAGCCAACCCTAATTTGAAAACGTTTTAACCGCTTGTTATATATTGCATATTATTGTAAAATTAAGAACGCTGGCCTAATATAGGATAGCCATAACCACACCATTCAAATACAAAGTGATCAAAATATTTTTATGTTTAAAATTATATCAATACACAAATTTGTAGACGACTGTTCCTAGTGAGCACATCATATTGCCGAATATTGTATTGCAACATGTACATCAGCAGCGTCGTTACTAGGAGTGACGATACCCTTCTTTAAATGTGTACATTGCATTTTTGTCGTAGACTGCTCGATTTTGGTGATAATTTAATATTTGATGTAAAACGGTAATATTAGGAATTGGAATCTTGAGAAACCTACGTAATTTTAACATTTCAACATCCTGTATTTCATTAAAATGAGGTTGCGGAGATTGCAATCTATTCGGTAAACACTTTTATGTTTTATTGTGTGCATTACGCTACTTAACTTAAGAGCGTCATGTATAATGTGTTTTATTAAAAATATAAATGTGGTATGGCATTTTGTACGGAGCAGCCTGTACAAAAAGATATATTTCAAATCAGCTGCTTATAGATGCTTAATATGTACTTTAATATTGTCACTATTAAAGCGCAATTATCAGTTCTTGCACCATAAAGCCACCCCGTATAAAAACATTTTGAGATATTAGCAACTAATGTTCATAACCTGCTTTAAAAAAACGTGCCTTCCTGATTAACTTTTGGAAGAAATCGCAAATTAAATAAAATTGTTCTCATTTCAATAATTACCATGAAATTTTAATGCTTTAGTCAATGCCTCAAACACCTAGTCTATTCCGTTTAGAATACTATAGAAATAGTTTTCGATATGCATCCAACAATACAGTTAGGGCAAATAATGTAAGTCTGAATATACGCGCATCTGTAAGATGTGTTGCCTACCACAACCAATTAAGCCGTACGAAATATAATAATCCGGCAGAAAATATTTCTGCACATATTACAAAAAACAAGCCTTGTCCGTTTCAGTTAGGTGAAATGCATAAAAAAGCTTCAATTAATTTCATAAATTTACAGTAAACGTACACTCATATTTGTAGTAAGCTGTTACGAATATTCAAGATCACATGAACTTTGTGAGACATCAAAATTGCTGACACGAACCTCATAGTTGGAGAGAAATTCCAACCACCGAAGAATTATTGTTGACAGCGCAGGTTAAACTCGTGGCGCTTTCTTTTTAGTGGGAGACAACTTCAGTGATTCCCCTGACATTTAATAGTAAACTTGGTTCCCGTTTTATCTCTCCACCATTTTATTTAATCATGCAGTCATCGACGCTGTATTTACATAAAGTGCGATTACGTTTTTACAAAATAGTTACTAATTGCCCGAGACACCACACAACTATGTTTATTAAAAGAATTAGTTTTATTTTAGTGATATGTAAAATTATAACGAATAGGTAATTTTAAATGTATGGCGAGGCCAATTTCGAAGTTTCCCTTTGTAGGCTAGATATGCCGTTCAAAAACAATTCTTGGGATTCTGTGTTGACCTTCGGAAGTCACACGTGTTCTTTTCGTTCTAGAATCATTTCACCATATTTCCAAGCATGTTGCAATCGTTTGGGGAAAATGCAGATTTGCGTCGCGTTAGTTCCGCAGTCAATTTTACATCTTCGATGACTCCGGTCGCCAGTACGGGGGCCGTAACGAAAGTCAGTAAGCAATCGTGTTTAAGCCTAGACGGACGTTTTAGGAAAATTGGGTTTATTCGCTGCTCCTGTTATATTGCGTTCTATCGTATCGTAGATTGCTGTAGGCAATTATTATCTCGACCAAGTCGGATTTAAATAAAAATTAGCGGTGTAAAGCTTTGGTGTAAGGACAATTAAGTGCAATTGTTCCTTCAATCTCAGATGGGATATAAGCGTATTAAACCCGTGAAGATGTGATTGTTAGAGTTGCGGTTTGTGTTGCAATCGTCTGAAATTTCCCTCGCTCTCAATGTCAACCGACCCCATTGGAAATAATCCAATTCCCAAGGGCGTACCAACCAATGTTTCGTCCTAAAGTTTCCTGATAAAGTCGTCTACCTTTTTCCCGAACCTGAAAATACCCCCCAGACTGTACCTGCATCTGGAAAATACTTCGACATTGTGCCTGTCTCCGATCCGCTACTCCATACTCAAGGTAAAGAACTAGTTCTTTGTGTTGTGAAGAAAGAACCTTCTTTTGCGTCAGCTTGCAAAATTTTAAGTGATTGAACGTTTTTTTATGTAAGAAGAAGCGACCTTCAGTGGCCGACTGTCCTTTTTTTGTGTACTACAAAGTGTAAAGAATAATCTTTGTTTATATATACTTTGTTATTCATGTAAGCTCCGGCGCCGCTGGCCACGTAGTTGTTTAAAAAAGGTAAATGACGTACGCCAGCGGCGGCGAGTTTCTTTTCTTGAACGTTCAAATCAATCGCTTGTATTATAGAACTATAAGAAGGCCTTTGCCGTCATTATTGTATCGTCAGTTCTAATAATTTAATTATATGTGTTTTAAACTTTACTGTCTCTTTTATTATTGTGCATTCTGTATTTATGTGTGCATGAATTTTGCAAGCGTTATAAATAGGAGGGAGGCACAATAAAGGTGAGTCCGATCTCCGTAAGCTGCTGGCCTCTCGACCTTCCACGAGAACCTGCAATCAGCTGTATTTGCAAGGTGGCGCCCGTTAATTTCGAACCATTCTGTACACAACTAGGAATATTTCCTCCCGTAAGCAATTTCCGTGAACTGCCCCTACTCCTCTGAGCTAAGCTGCAGGCCTTTTTCTACCCATCCGGTTACGGGTCGACGGAAAAGCTCGTTTGGCGTG
Organism: Limonius californicus; assembly: GCA_014611495.1. NCBI lineage: Eukaryota > Metazoa > Arthropoda > Insecta > Coleoptera > Elateridae > Limonius > Limonius californicus. Next base: position 1,416 of record JABXWE010009461.1, on the reverse strand, counting down.
TAACACTGTTCAACACGGGGTTTAGAATGATCTGCAGCCAATGTAAAAGAAAATACGTATAATATACAATTTCGTATTTGGCAATTTTCCGATTGTGAGAAAATTAGACAAATTTTGAAATTAGGGTTGCATGCATTATATTCTTAAGGGATGATAGTTTGTAATAAAGTAAAAACTCCACTAAATTAAGTCCACATACGTCGTAAACATAAATTGATTTCACCGTATTTTTTGACTACTGTTGACAATTGTTTATCACAAGTTCTTATAATTTTCTTGGTTATTTCTTCGCCTTATTTCATTCTGGGATATATTGTCTCCTAGCTATCGAAAACCGCAAGTGGAAAGGTTGTCTGTTTACATAGCTACGGTAACAATAGAAAACGCTAATTTTGCCTTATTTTGATCCCCTTTAGTAGCTTACAATTCTGATTTAACCTTCGACTATAAAATTACGGTGTAATTGTTTTTTCAATTATCAATATAGTTGTAACTTTTTTAACACTTTATCTTGAAGGAAAGAGTCATTTATATGTATAAACGTTTTAACTATCTGTTTTTGTTCTGCTCGTTAGACTTTTCAACAAAATATCTTTTCATATTTTTATAACAGTATAAATGAGAAATCTGTTAACCTTTCTCCTCGTCTATTTCAGAATGTACTAAGCGCTTCCAGTACATATCTGTCATTTCGATATAGCTTATCCCCTGGTTTTAAGAAATTCCCAACTATAATGTGATTTGTAGTTGTACCTCAGGAGTTCAATTAGTATTAAACTAACAGTTTTCGTTGAATATTACAAAGGGAGTGCATATTCCAGCACTTCTGTGAAGCTATTACAAATACAGGTAAGCTGGTAATTCAAGAATATGAGCATTGCATTGCCATTCGTATACTATATGTATTAGATCAATATCCATTTTTATGTGACACATTTCGGAAAAATATTGCCGGCGAAAGAAAACATATATTTTCAGTTAATCCGTCAAACCCGTATACATGACAGAATTCTACTTGCGTTCTGAACTGAACTGTGACGATGTTAATGGTATACTCCTCTATATTTAAAATGATCTTGAGTAAATAAATGTCTCCACATTTAAAAACGTTTGAAAATAATTACAATTATTTAACAAAGTTTTATCAACAGTAAAAACACAAGAGCTTTTTTTTTTATCGGATAAATTTCTTTTTGTAACGAAATAATTTTGCAAATCAGTAATTTTACGAGAAAAACTGACATGGCAAAATCGCGAGACCGAAGGTCGAGCGATTTTGTCAAATGTCAGTTTTTCGAGCAAAATTACTGATGGAAAAATTTTGAGTTAAAAAGAAATTTATCCATAAAAGAAAAGCTCGAGTGTTTTTTGGCAAGATAAATTAACGACCGAATATATGAATGAACAACAACAATA